>JARVGQ010001175.1:23957703-23972935 GCA_031762355.1 Hypsolebias martinsi | reverse complement strand
AGTGAGACAGGTCCCTCTTGTAAATGAGTCCCCGTGGCTCAACGAGGCTAGCCTGTATGAATAAAGGTTGAATGAATTTAGCTCCACTGTGCCTAAATTGTAGCTGCCTCCATCAACAGTACAGACGTCCAAAGGCTAATCAAAAACATTCACAGCACACAAGAACAAAAAACAACAGCCAATTATTTGTTATCTCATAACAATTAATTGGTCTGAATAATCAGCCAGAAACTAATCAGCATGTTATGAAATAATAATGAACAGACGGCTGCAAGAAAGGACAATTATGAAATGGACAGTTACTGGAGTTTCTAATGAAAATGTGAAAAGCGGGTTCAGCGCAGTCCGTTTGTGCAGCTGCCATGTCATCAGTTCTGTGTATTCTTTGTGTTGTTGGTTAGAAACTTGACAAAAACATGCATCACAGTTTAGCTTGAGCTGTAAAGCCAGTTGGAGAGCGGTGGAGCAGAGGTTAGAGGTGAGCCTGTGGTCAAAAGGTCCCACCCCTCCCCCACTACCCATAGCCTCAAAAATGTACCGGTAGGTGGGAAAAGTGAAGCAGCCACACATGCCTCCAACCCTCATTTGTCCCACTCTGGGCCCTTGAGCAAGGCTCTTAACCCCACCCAGATGTTTCAGGGTGACTTCTAAGCAGTTAAAAAAAAAAAAGGGACCAACATGGTAAGAAGGTAATGGTTTATTTTGTTTTTTCCCCCACAACTAGTTTATCCACAATCAGACTGAAAGAAAAAAATAGACTAAAGTACACCAAATGCAGGGATTTTTAATATATACCACCATTAACTTCATGAAGACAGCACATGTGCATATTTTAAAGACTAATGCCAATATAATGACCACTGACTTGAAGGAAATAATCCTATGTTGGGACTGGGTGCAGTTATTTAGGACTTGTGTCAAGGGAATTTGTTAGTGAGCACAAACAAAAATGCAAAACCCAATGGTTACTCAAAAAAAAAATAAAAATAAAAAAAGACAACTGGCCTCACATCTTTCCATGATGTTTCCATTTTGATGCAGTAATGGATTGTGCCCACTTGTACTCGTTCAATAGTTTTCATACTAATCTGCAAGTCCTGCATGTTTGTGATTTTCTGCAGATATATCTTTATATTTATAGATACATCGTTAGATAATTAACTCTCACATTCTAATCTGCAAGTTTGCAATTTATTTTTCCTGCAGATATATCTTTATTTCTATAGATACATTATTAGATAATTAACTCACGTCAATAAAATACAAAAATGAAACAAAAATTAAAGTGCTTTCTAAGAACTCAAATATAATCTCTGAGATAATGGCGTCGTTGCAGAATGTTGAAGAGTTAAGAATCACTTCTTTTCTGGTGAGCTGTGTTTGTCCGTGAAGAGCGCGCGACCGGCAGGTGTAAATTGTGACTGCAACCAAACGGTGAGCAGAGAGAACATCTGTGTCGTAGGGAGCGTCACACGTATGCAACTTTACTGTGGAGGTCAATTGCAGTACAACCACTTCAGGGTCATTAAATGTCTCCCATGTTCATACAATAATCATATTAAATAATACAATGGTAAATTATCTGCATCGTTATAGCAGAACACCCCATTTCTGTTAGAAATGTGTACACTAAAGATTTTTTTCTAAAATACCAGCTGCACTCTGCTCCTTCTCACTAGACACTAACTGGACCAGAAGATTTCTGATTCAACTTTTTAAAACATTTTAATAGAACATAGTTGGGAATATTATTACATGATTAATTTGAAGTGTTCAGGCTTGAGACAAAATCCCAAAATGAGGAATTGTTAAATTACTATTAATTCTCCTCCTCCCCCCGAAGATGCAATGTGCATGCCACCATCGTTAAAAATCTCTGCTTGAAAACACAAATGGCCTTTTTCATTTAGGGTCAAGTAGGACCGAACAAAAACATTTCAGGTTAAAAGCTGGTTGACAAGGAAAGGGAGGTGATATAATATGGAGGCAAACGTTTCCTGTACTACTTCTGCCTCATCTAAAGAAGTAGCGTGACGTTCACGAAGCTCTGACAAAATCGTCGTCTTGCAGCATTTCAGCTGAGTGGGTATAAAAATATAGACATTTGAAACCCTGAATATATGTTCATATGTGATTTTCTGCAACAAAAAACAATTTACAACCATCGCAATCATTTTACAGGTTTTTTTTTCCTTCTTTTTTGTTTAGACTTTACTCAATCTAAAATGTTTTCTTGTGTTACCCCGGGATGGAGGAGGCTTAAACCAATACAACACAGAACGACAATATCTTCATCAACAGCCTGCGTGAGTCAGTTTTTTGTTTATACACTAAAATTACCTGTGGGTGTGCGACACAGATGTACTCAAGAAAAGGAGTGTGAGTTTGTGTGTGGGATGACGTTACATCAGCATGTCTTTGTGGTGCCTGGCTATGTGCTGGCTCTTCTCTGAAGGCCTCCTAAATCCCTTGGTGCAGTAGTCGCAGCGATGGGGGTAGTCCTTTGTGTGAATTGAGATGACGTGGCGTTTGAAGCCAGAGGCGTCCGTACTGTTATACTCGCAATACTGGCACTGATAAACCTTCCTACCGCTGTGTGTCTTCATGTGCTTCTTCAGCTCAGCTGGCTGCCGAAAGCTTCGTCGGCAGCGCTTGCACTTAAAGGGAAGGTCCTTTGTGTGCAGAGACAGAATATGGCGACTTAGGGTAAAAGTATCGGGAGCGTTGAAGTTACAATGTCGACACTGGTGCACTTTGTTGCCTTTGTGTGTCTCAGCATGTTTCTTCAATTCCGAGGGCCTGTGGAAGCCTTTCTCACATACGTCACACTGATGAGGGAAGTTCTTGGTGTGAACAGAGATAATGTGTCGTTTAAGGTCACTGGAGTTAGTGCTCTTGTGCTCACAGTGTGGACACTGGTGGGTCTTGTGGCCTTGCACCATTTCTATATGACGCTGGAGTTCACGAGCGTCAGCGTAAGCTTGGGGACAGTGGTTGCACTTGAATGGCAGATCGGCCCCGTGCTTACTCTTGATGTGAGTCTTTAGGTTGGACTGGTCTGCGCAGCGGAACTCGCAGTGTGGACAGTGGTAGGGCTTCTCACCCGTGTGGGTCCGCATGTGTTTCTTCAGCTCTGACGGGTGGCGGAAGTTTTTGGCACACTCAACACACACGTGTGCAAAGTTCTTACTGTGCACTGCTAAAAGGTGACGGTTGAGCAGACCCTGTTCTGCCGTCTCATAATCGCAGTATTTGCAGGGATGCAGTTTAGGCTCCCGGTCCTTAACAATGAGCTTGTCTGAGCCCAAGGGGCTGGACTCATGGTAGCGCCGTGCATATTCCGTATATTCTGGAGATCGCTCGTTGCTATGGTTCAGGAGCTTGTGACTCTCCAAATGATTGTGGAAGCTGATTTTCTTGTTGGTGGTAAAGTCACAGTCTGTACACTGGTACTTCTTCTTGAGCAGATGGTCTGGGTGGTTGTTCATATGACATTTGAGAAAACCACGGGAGCGAAACTTCTTTCCACAGATGTGGCAAGGGTAGACGGTCAAAGGCATTCCATCTGGTCCAATGATGACAGCTGGGGAGAAAAAAAAAATACAATTATGAATTTACATTTTTAATTGATTCAAGTTTTTTACATTTGATTTGGAATAAAACTTACTAATGTAAACTGCTACTTAATCACTGTGCTTCACATACCAGTATGACACTGCCGTGTATCCCCTTTCTTCTTCTTCTTAGCCTTTGGTTTGAGTACACGGTTTGGGCCCAGTTCCTCAGAGACTTGCAAAAAACGAGTAGCAAGTCCATTCTTCACCTTTTCAATGGTAGTACCTGCAGATATTGTGAGTTTACATGAATTACCAAGACAACCATTTTATATGATATATTAAAGGGCCACTAAACTTAATAATTTGGGAAGATAAGACTGCTAGACAACACTATCACAATGTACCCAGACCTGTTTGTGTACAAGACTACTCGGACATGGAAGAAAAAAGATCGTAGAGCATCTTGTTGCTCATCTCAAATGCAAGCAAAAGTGCAGACTGTACACCCTCTGATCTCTAGATGCTATTTTACAAATAAAACATACTGATGCCATCATCACTGTCATCGTCATCATCATCATCACTTTCATCATCTTCTTCTTCCTCTTCCTTTGGAGGGTTCTTGATTGCCATGTAGACCATCTTGTCACGGCCAACTCCCAGTCGGCCTGATGACGCAGCTTCTAGATCAGGATGGCCATTTTGGTAATCGTCCTCTGTTATTACCTCCGTTCCACCTGGAAATGGAACAAAACTTTGTTGAGGTTGAGACTCATTTTAACAGAAAAAAAAAAATAAAATCTGGGGACAAGTTTCTACTTTTAGAATATATAATGTGCAACAAGTAGATTTAAATGGTACCTAAATCATCATCGGCTTCAGCTTTAAAAATGTAGACTTTTATGACCTCCGAGTCATCCTCCTCTTTGATTTCCTTGTCCTCCATCACTTCAGTGCTGATCTCCAGTGGAGTGTCTCCTATGTCTAACTTCTCACCCACTTCATCAACTACATTAAAACAAACATTACTGGGTATATTAGAAGATAAACAACAGTTAATTTCAGCTGTGCATGATATTACATGACAAGTTGCCTTACGGGAGATCATGAGGTAATCCTCAGAGCTGCTTCTTCCATCATCATCCTCATCTGTCTTAAAGGCAACAGCGTCAGCTGGCAGCTGTTGATGGATTATGGTCTCAGCGTTGGCCTCTGTCACCATCAGACCTTCTGATACAAGCTCATGGTCCAGTGTGCTATCCTCGTGCTCAGACAGTAGCTCTGCCACAAACACCTGGTCTGACATATCGTCAGGGTGGTTTGAGTCCTGGATGAGGTCTGATGTTAGGACATGGTGATGATGAACGTCCAAGGCCTCTTCTATTGCAACTTCTGTCCCCAGTATATTCTCAGGCATGAGCACACTGTGTCCTGAGGGGACCATGTCTTCTTCACTGGTTATTTCATGAGCCTCTACCCCTTGAGACTGCAAACTTTCCACATCTACCTCGAGCCCTTCAACACACTCAGTTTCCAAATCCTCTACTTCTACTTCTTCTTCTAGACCCTCTACATCAACTTCAGTCTCCAGGCTCTCAACCACCTGCGCCTCAAGACCCTCAACTTCAACCTCATCCTCCAGGTCTTCAACCACTTGAGCTTCTAACTCCACCACATGTGTGTGTAGGCCTTCAACAACTTCTGCCTCCAAGCCTTCGACATCTGCATGCAAGTCCCCCACCACTTCAGTCTCCAGTCCTTCAACCACATGAGCTTCCAGACCTTCTACCTCAAGTTCATGCTCCAGGAGGATTCCCTCATCCGTCATGACATCAGACAGAAGCATACCCTCAGGCACAGAGACCACAATGTGTTCCCCATCGATGTGAGCCAGACCTCCCATGCCTGCAACTTAAAAACAAAGATAAAATGTTTCAAAATGATAAGATAAGCTACAACTCAAGTCAAATATTTGTGAATGTTTATCATCTTCCCACTGTCAACATGAAGAAAAATGAGAAGTCACAATTTAACCAAAAATATTTTGTACTTTTCTTGTCCTTCAATTATTTATAATTGAAAGTTATTTTATTTTTGAGTTTCTTTTGAGGTCTTCAGTACATCAAAGATGAGGTAAATCAATCGGTTGACAATGTGGTGTCCCCTCACAGGAGGCTGTGTGTCTCCGGTTGTAGACTGTGTTTATAATCAAAGCTTACACTACTCGATTAGACGTGTTTAACTTAAAACCAGAATAACTGGCTCTACTGTAGTATCGACACTTTGACTGGTCTATAGGCCCAGAAAATACTGTTTCTTCATAACAGAGCATGACTGTTCACACAAAAACAGCTACATAGTAAAAAGTATCTTTCATTTTCTTGGTTTGAGTTTTGCTGCATAAATGTGTAAATAATATCCCCGTTCCATGATGCTCTTGGAATGTGAAAAAACAAACAAAAACAAACAAAAAAAAAAAAACCCCACACAACAATATAATATAGTTAAGTGTTGTACTTAATGTGAAACCAGACCTTCATTAGTTCTAACCCCAATTCACCAACTGATCAAAGTCTAAATAGTAAATGTTCTTGCACACCTTAAAGTTAAAGGGATATAAAATGATTGTAGGAAGAACTTAACAACTTATGAGTCAGTATCAGTATCTGACCTGCATTAGACAATAGTCAGTGATATCATTTTGAAAGATCAGATGAAACTGCACATGGGGGGTGGGGGGAGGCTAACAACTACTCAGTCTGCAAGATGTTGCTCTGTCTAGCAGATTGCTCCTCTGTGTAATCTGACTTGTACAGATAACGTCTCATCTCAGAAGTCACTGTTACTTTGGTTACTGCCCAGTTTTACGAGCTCATATGGAATTACTTTTGTTTCGGAAACAAAACAGCTGAAATTTAAGTTACGTCTGATCTACAAAATAAAGTTAGACAGAAAGACTTTATATCACAGTGTTCAACAGAACCCACCTCTTAAAAACTAGAACCTTGTGATCAGGATTGTTTTTGTTAATAAAGAGCAGACATTTTCTAGGATAATTTGTTTAGTTTCAAAACATACTGTGTGCTAAATGTACCATTTATGGCAAACTGGTTTTCAGATAGATCTACATAACCACGTACCAAAATCTTGCATGATCATAGCATGGGGAATCTTCAGCTCCTGAGTGTGTAGCTCCAACACTCCTCCTCCTTGATCCATCTCTTTATTCGGTTAAAAACAACAACAACAAAAAAAAAAAAACAACAACAACAAAAAAAACAGATACCTTGAAATCTACAACATTGACAACATTACCCCCACCCCCTGTCTGAATTACTACACTGAAAGTGAAAGTGTGGCTGAGACTGGATACATACCTTCACATTTAGAGACGAGACCTTTAAAATGAAACCAACAGGATAACTGAAACACTTCCTTCCATCAAGACAACTAATCACACTGTCAAAAAAGAAGAAAAAAACAAAATAACTATTATGTCTACTATCATATACTTTGTGCCATATAAAGTGACATTTTAAAGCTCCCATATAATAAAATGTGTGTTCATAGAATGTGTCGCCACAGAAACTATTATAGAAAGAGAACAGTTGTTTTGCTGAGCACTGGCTCCATCCATTGCCTATAAAAAGTACTACATGCAGCATCAACCTGCACACAGCAAGACATAAAGCTGCACCTGGTTCAATCTGATGGATGTAATAGTCAAGATGAGACAAAGGACTGTCCCTCCTCTCAGGGATAAACTTGACGGCAGTAGTAATCAAGTATTTTGGAGACTACAAGCACGTTTGTCTTATAGAGGGAAATTCATTTTCGTAAAGTGCATTTCAAAATAATGAGGAAATTACGGAGCATTTACAGCTTTCTGGTCATCACGGTGACGTTTGTTTTTCCACGGATAGAACACGTCTGGGACACAGACAAATACTGCGTTGGCAAATTAGTCTTAGTCAAACAATGTCGACTCTTTCAACATGAAATTACACACCCTCAAAGTTTATGGCCACCAATGAATGCACCGCAGTTATGCAATGCATAATACGGGGGCTAACCGCCCTCCACCCACTGGAGCTAACTAACTAGCAAGGAAGCTAAGATCGACTCCCCAAGCGCCATTTTGTTTTAGCATAAAAGCTAATTTCGGAAATTCCAATAACCCCGATAAAAAGCCATTTAACTTGTGAATACAAACAAAAATACATCAACAACGACCCTATGAGCCGATATTCGAAGTCGTTATGCACTGTGATAATTTTTAATAACACGTCGCTTCAATTTCTTCGACGACAGCGGTTTAATCGGCTAGCTAGCTTGCTAAGCTAAGTGGCGTGCCCAGTGCCGCATTATCTTCCATGTTGTTTTCAAAGAGGCCCACTACGTTCGAGCGGGCCCGTGCGTCTAATTCCACGTGCCTTGGCGATCGATTTGAAAATTTATTACCTGATAACGTCGTCTTCTGACTCTAACGGTGTGTCTCCCCCTTCTCAAATGTGTCTGTTTTTGTTTTGGTTTATTTTTGACGGTAAGCTAAGTGCGGCCTGCAATTTTGGATCCCGGGTACTGTTTGCTAGGCCTCGGCCAATCAGCTTGCTTCCTGACAAGCAGAGGGGAGGGCGGAGGGGGGGGGGAGCAGACAATGCGTGGCCTCGTTTACCGCTGATCCCTTACTATTTGCGTCATGCATAAGAGAGCAGTCACGTTAAAACAAGCTTTGTCTCAGTGGGAATACGCATTTACGCGTCAGTCAGGGACTGTCACTTCAAACTTTATAACACTTACGTTTTAAAATAAGAAATTACGTGCTTGCCAACTGTTTGCTCTCTACTACGTATGCTCAGATGAGGCCTGTAGGCCATTTTGTCACAAGTGGTAGGGGAGTGTTTGAGCAGTGTTTTAAGGCACGCCCTTTTATCATTTAATAGCCATCCAAGCGCCTCAATGAAGATACCTAATTTAATTATTCCTTGTTGATAAACAAACTTCTACAGCTTCTAGTCTGCATTTGGCATCATTCTTCTCAAGCTGGTGCTAATTATTAGAAAATACTATACCAGCTATCGATTATGGTGACATTATTTGTGTGACTGTCCCTGCCAGCTCCTTGCAGATGTTGGATGCTGTCTACCATGAGGCACTGAGGTTTGGTGCTGTTTGTAAAGTTACATAGTCAATAACAGCAATATTTTGGTTTAGTTAGCCTTTAAGAAAAAAAAAAATTTTTTTTTCAAAGTCATATTTTCACCATGTTCATACATTTATAAATGTCATAGTTCCAAACTAAAATTTTGATTTACAATCTAAATATTTAGTTTACAAACTAAATACTTAACTTTCAAGTTAAATATTTAGTTACTAAAGTAAATATTTAGGCGTGAATTAAATATTTAATTTCCAAGCTATACTTATATTTATTTTCAAAAGTAAACATTTATTTCAAAACTAAATCCAACAATTTTCTGTCAGGTCATCTGGACAGTTTCTCTTTTTTTTTTTGTGTGTGTGCTGAAACGTTTCACCTTCCCTCCAGAAGCTTCACCAGTCAAGGAAACACACAACACAAAACTGATTCTTCCCCAAGCTGTTGGGGGGAGAATCAATTTTGTGTTATAAACCTTACTCCAAAGTGGAACAAACCAGTTCTGTTGGTGCTAAGACGTCTCTTTGACATGCCCCCTCCTCCGGTGCCAGCCCTCTCCCTTGTCGACAGTCACGACAAACTGGTTCAAAACCAACAAAGTCCATGCTCAATAATCCAGGTATACAATCCAACAACTTTCAGTCAGGTCATCTGGACAGTTTCTTTCTTTCTTTTTTTTTCTTTTTTGGTGCTGACACGTTTCACCTTGGATTGTATACCTGGATTATTAAGCATAGACTTTGCTGGTTCCAAACTAAATATTTATTGTCCATGCTAATTATTTAATTTCCAAACTAAATGCTTATTGTCCATGCTAAACATTTAATAAAAAAAATAATAATTTGCCAGCTAAATATTTAGGTCCGACCTAAATATTTAGTTAATACGCAAATTCCTTGCCAAGAATAGGAAGTGGACTGTCAAAATAAAAGCCGAACCCATGTGACGTAACATTCGGGGTAACCGACAGGTGACTGTGTAACTTTACAAACGGCACCTCATATCACTGCACCCTGTTCTCCTTGGTCACTTGGTCATCATTATACACGCAGGCGCTCACACTGGTTCAGCTTCATCTAGAACGCACTCCTTGGTCTGGCTGCCTTCTTATAGCTCCTCCCACATGTCATGTCATCAGTGCAATTACAGCGTGCACTCTCAGGCCTTCGTTACGTGCAGTGTCCCCAGTGTGGACTGAACTTGGCAAAAGGCCTTTTCCTGCTCTGCTCCTGTAACCTGGAAAACCTTGAAAAAAGGTCTGACGCTGTCCATTTTGATTTAAGAGATTTTAAACATTTGATAATGTAAATTAAAAAAATTTAAGCAAATGTGTTCTTGTTGTTAGTATTTTACTTTGTCTTGTATGGCATCTTGTTCTTAGACTGTTACTGTTCTTAGAACTACCTTTATTTGATTTGAATTGCTTTTTGTTGAGTTATTGTCTGTACATATCTGTCTAAAAGAGGTCTCTCTTGGAAAGGAGTCCTCGTGACTCAATGAGACTAACCTGTATAAATAAAGGTTGAATGAATAAAAAAACAAACACACTAGAATGCTATTTGTCCTTTCCACATCCAACTTTTCAGGTATCTCTTTCATCTCATTTCCATTATTTGTAGTACAAATGTTATTTGCATTAATGTATATTGAGTTTAAGATATAACTTTATTGAGCCCACATAAAATTGTTGTGCCAGAGTTTCAGTACAAAGGAACATACACAAGATACAGAAATAACAGAGAATATAAAAATAATGGAGAAAAAAATTAGAAAGGTATAAAAATACCAACAATTAAGGTCCAAATCAGGTCAGGTGTGCAGAGAAACATTAAAGTGTTAATTGTGGTGCAGGATTAATTTTATTGTCCTATGTGTAGAAAAGGAGGAGGAGTTGAAAAGTTTGATTCAGTTCAGTTCACTTTATTTATATAGCACTAAGTCACACTCTCAGGGCACTGAACAGAAGCATTCATATATAAAAATAATAATTTAACACTAGGAGCAGACTGCTTTGAGTTTAACTCCAAACTCTCATCTTGAGCAAGTTTGAAGGTGACAGTGGAAAGGAAAAACTCCCTCATGTGGAAGAAACCTTTAGTAGAACCAGGCTCAGCATCTGTTTTGAACAGCTGGGTTTGAAGGACCTCCTGTGGCGTTCTGTGGAGCACTTGGGTGGTCTCAAGTCTACGACTGAAGGTGCTGCGGCTCCATGCAGGGGCTGTGACGTGTCTTCTGCCCAGTGTTGAGTTTTGAGCTCAGTAAGTCCACAAATGCATTCCTTGTATTTATAAACAACTTTGTAGGCATTTGAAAATTTCTTCAAAGGAATAAACATCTGATATCAGTAATATCATTAGATCAAGTCACCAGTTTAATTCCAATTGTCCAAAACAAAATGGAATAAAAATGCATTCCAGATATAGTATAGTATTTGAGTTATCCAAAATCATGTTTAGTAGTTTAACTCATTAATTCATTCATGCTCATCTGCTCACACAGACTCATGTTTGTGCTGCTGTTCAGCGCATTTTTATGCTACTAGTGCTTAGTGAATTTTTAATGTTTTTCTTAGTTCATATCTTAAGATATTATTACTGTTTTTCTTTTACATTGTATTGTTGGATGTCTACACAATTTCGTTCCACCACGTGGTGCAAATGATAATAAAGAAACTCTGACGAACAAAAATATATTACAAACGTCTGAAACACTTTGGAAGATAGGAGGCATGCAATTTGATTATATGTTACAACAACCTGCCATAATTTCTTGCAGCCAATACATATTAGGGAAGTGATGTCCTGATAAATTGCTTGTCAATAGATTGCATAATGGAACTAAATAGTTTGTAAAACAAAGGTAGTAGCATACACACGTTAAAAAAAACTCCAGTAATGCAGTTACAATTTTAGGGTAGACTTTTTTTATTACAGCTCCTACATTTCAGAGGCACTCCATGAGGGTGCATAGCTGACCAAGGCACAGGGCCTTTGTGCATACATTTTTTTTACTACAGTGGTTTCCATACAGATATTCAATCCAGCTCTACATATGCAGTGCAAATGCTTGGAAAACTCAGCACTGTGACAGCATTCTTCAATTGTTCCAAGTTATTCATTGAACTAAAAAGTTGCAGCTGTAATGCACCTTGGCACAAATCGTATTTCTCTATCCTTTTTAAAAACATATTTCATAAGGGCAGTGTGGTTTAGTTGTGTATGCAAAGAGCAAAACACAAACATATCACATAAAATCACTCAAGTATTGGTTTTCAGATCATTTTTGGACACAATGTATTTGTCATATTGCAGTTAGAGAACAATGAAAAGGATGCACAGGTAAAAGAAAACAACTAAACCCAGCATGCGACACTCAGCATCTTCATCTAGTAGTTCACACAGATCATGTACAAACCAGCAATATCTTCATTTTAATTGTCTTCAAATCAGTAACATTAACAATAACAGTACAGTAATACAACCCTTGAATTTCCAGCAGTTTCCCACCATTAGCATACAAAAATAGGTCAAATTGACACAAACATATTTAAGGAAAGTTAATGTTGGTCCACGTAACAAACTTAGTGCCCGCGTAGCTCCTCATTCCTACACATCCATGTATTTTGTGAGTTGACGACATTGCATGCATGGGAAAAAAGACATTAACTACAAATCCAGTGCACCCCAGCGCTCCAGCCTGAAATAAGAAACCAGAATTTGTGCAAATCATTTGTGGACGATGTTCTGGACTGAGGAGAAGTCAGCTGGATGTTGAAGGATCCTTCATCAGTAACAGCCATCTTTCCAGGATTCGTCAGAGATTTTAGCCATGCCCAAAGACCTGTCGTTCAAATCAAGGGGTTAGTCTGTGACGAGGTGGCGGGCAGGATTTATCACATTGCATCCTCGCTCCTTAATCATTTTTTTGGAACACTCACCTTCTGGGAGGCTGTGAGAGTTTACTTCTTGTGGAGAGCGACGGAGCAGCCTGACCTCGACCCACTGAGGGCCTTCCTGCCCCAACCGAGCCCCTTCCAGGTCTGTAGGTCCCTCCATTGGCAGACCCCGTTGACTGGAGCCTGCGGCCCTCTGCTGTAGGCAGCACCTGGATGATGGGCAGACCTCTGGAGGACTGACGACCGGCTGACATGGAGCCCACTGGAGCGACAGCTTTAACCGGTGTCCGCAGAGAGAGGGGAGACTGACCGTTTGTGCGCAGGCGACTGCAAACTGCACCTGGAGGTTCAGGAAAGACGGGCACTTTAACTGGACATCACTCAACTGAGTTCAGAGAAAAGTAGCTCACTAACTGGGAGCTTTAATGGTATGAAAGAGTTGTGGACAAGCTTTGGAAGGGCAGCAGAGGATTGGAACGTGGTCACTAAAAGGGTTATGTTTCGTTCATGCTAAAAAATATCTTGGGGATGTTTGGGAGATAAAAGTTAAGGCAAAAGGAGAACAGCATCTGAGATGCTTTGTGCAACTGTAAACAGTTGTGGGGTGGATCATGCAGGATTTAAACAATGTAGTCGTGGCGAGAAATGTTTTCAATCTGTGCACACAATTATTATTATTTTTTGCATCTATTACTGCGAGGAAAAAAAATCAGCCGTTTTTATACATAATCTATTTTTAAACTGAAATGTTATAAGAAAAAACATGCAAGATGATTATATTCAATTCAAAGTTGCACTGTTTATTTTGCTGCAATATATGAAGCCATTGGTAAGTACCGGTAAAGGTTTTGGCACCAGCATTGTGAATAATCACAGTGGCACCCAACACTGTTTCAACATTCAAAGAGCGATGGGAGCATGAGACATTAAATAAGCAGATAAGAAAATAAATAAATAAATAAATAAAAAACACTTCCTACCAGGACCTTTTCAGACGAAACATTTAAATATTCTAATTTGTCATCTCTTATCTACCAGCGAAGTCTTGTATTTTTCACAATTAAAAGATTGTAAACAAAATACTTTTAATATTGTTAATCTTTATTAACATCACAATGAAACAAGTCAGAAATGCGATGCACTGGCACGCCCCTACAAAAATCCACCTTATTCCTGGGGGCTCTACTGTAGAAATGATTATGGGAACAACTTCCTGTCAGACAGGAAGTAGCAGGAAGCGTTGGTTAACCGTGGTATTAGAGCACGAACCGCAGTTTAGTTGAAAGTAATTTGCATTCTGTTAAGCAGATAAAACACTGTTTATGTTTTGTTGACATTTATTTAACAACTGTAAAGTTTACTAAAATAGCTGTGCTGAGTTCAGGTACCTGATGTGTTCACGGCTACATGAACAACCAGACCAAACTAAATCAGTGGCTACAACAACAGTTTTGAACGTGGACCTAAAAATACCCAGTGTTCCTGTAAAAAGTGGTTTAGTTTCCATCTCCTACCTACAGATGAGGAATTAAGAAGAATGTGGCTGAAAATGAAAAATGTGAACTTGAAGAGACCACCCAAAACCCTGTATGTGTTATTGTACTTTGTGGACAAACAGCCGGCGGAGGAAAACCTGCATCCTGCTTTGTGTCTGGACTTCAAAAAACCACCGGAGACGAGACGCCGGATCCTCAGAAAGATTGAAAACAGTGACAAGAACATCAGGTCTGATTTCAAGTGTATGAAGCAGCATTAAAATATTTGTTCGTCTTTGGTATCGTGGTTTTCTCTGCAATTAACTCAAGCTCAGTGATGGAGGACTTTAAGGCTTTGGCTGGTCTCTATGTCTGTTTTAATGTAAATAAGATTGTGTCCCACCTTTTTAAACAAAACACGACCAACATTACTGTACAGATATTAATACACCTCAGAGCTTTTCAGGTTGTTTATCGCTTCACCGTCAGAAGTGACCGAATCAGTAATGCTCTATGTAATCTGCAGCCACTTCTTCAGGTCGTCCTCAGCAGGTATGATTATCTTGTCCAGTTCGAGCTCTGACGAGGTGTTCCTACATGTTTAAATTAAATTCACAGTGCTTGGTCATTAGCTTGTGCTGCTCGAACATAAATGCCAGTTCTAGTCCGCGCCAGAAGTTGCACCCATAATTCACGTAAGGCCTAAGAATAAGGTGGATAATTAACGAGTAGATGATTATTTTCAAGTTGAGCTTTGCAAGCTGTTACTATAAAACTTTAGGCGGTAAATTAAAAAAAAGTATCTATTTATAATGCTGAGTCCTTTGCATAATACTATAGATGTCCAGCTGCATTATTAGAGATCAAATATTTTATGTGCTAATCTATTGACCAAACCTGTGCAGAAGCACGTTCAGATATTTTGAAGTGGTCCTGTAGAACAGTGTTTTTCAACCACTGTTCCACGGCACAATCACTGTTCCGCGGCACAACCACTGTTCCGCGGCACAGAGTGATCGTCAGGTGTGCCGTGGAATTCGTGGTTACGGCACATCTCCCGTAAAAAAAAAATATATATACAGGTAGTCCTCGAGTTACGAACGGGTTCCGGACCTAAGAACCGTTCGTAGGTCGATCCGTTCGTAGC
>JARVGQ010001175.1:23927556-23946063 GCA_031762355.1 Hypsolebias martinsi | reverse complement strand
CAGAAAGAGAGCGAAACGTTTTCCTATTATAAATAAAGTCCAGTTGTTTCTGTATTGAACCTTTTTTGATTTCATGCCAGAGTTCTAACTAAAATCATTCTATTTTGAGAAATAATTGTCAGCTACCACACCAAAGTTTAGCTCAGTGTCTGTAAACCTGATTAGCTGCAGCGTCCATCTTGAATTAGGTTTACTCCGTTTGATTAAAATCCCCTCAGTGATTTGTGAGATGTTTTGCTGAAGATACAGTCAAATGAACACAAGGACAAAAACATTATCGCTCTGAATGCACAATGAAAACGCACGTGGGAGAAAAAAAAAAGACCCACAGACGTAGACAAGTCGATCCTGAACTGTCCAGATACGATTACAAAACCGTCTTTCTCATGTGAACATAACGTTTGTCGGCTCTTCTTATGTTTTTCTTTTTTAAACGAGAGAAACCGCACACCTAAAAATACCAGACCAGAACAAAACGGAGCCTTTATTTGCTGCCAGAGTTTCGATCCCTGCAGCCGTTTTTGGATCACATGCTGTGCGAGCCGACACAAAGCAGTTTAGCCCAGCATCCAGCCCGGATCAGATTAGGGTGCTGTTGGGATTTAGCCCGCGCTCTGGCCATGACAAAACACCACAAAGCACAGACGGCTAATAATGTGTAAATCAAAATAAGCAGTTCAAATCTGTGACTCAGCTGCAAAAACAACATATGTTCCCAGGGGTTCCCAACCCTGGTCCCTGAGGAACACCGTCCTGCATGTTTTAGTTGTTTCTCTGACCCACCACCTGATTCCATAATTTAATTAATTATTTTATCAGAGTTTGAGGAGGCTGTTAATCATCCATTCATTCAAATCAGGTGTCAAATCAGGGGGGGGAAAACATGCAGGGTGGTGTTCCTCAAGGATCAATGTTGAGAACCCCCAGATTAGACAGTGACACATGAGGGATTAGTTGCGACGGACTTTTAGTGATATATTTTTTTTTGTTTATTGGTAATTATTTGTTTTTAGGTTTTGCCTCCATGTGTGCGTGAGTCAGCTACCATAACATGTCATGAACCACTGAACAAGTTTCAATCAAACTTGAATAAATAATCACTGAATGTACATCAACCACTGAAAACCCTTTAGTTAATTCAATTCAAGATGGCTGCTCCGCTAACTGACATTAAGATTCACAAAAATGTTTATAACTCTTTTAAGATTTCAAATACAGTACTGAGCTAGAGTTTGGTGTGGTAGTAGCTGAGAATGATCCCCAACACATGTTTTGAGTGCTAGCAGACTGCAAGATTTTTGCAATACTGCATGCTCAACGATATTTTCCCGGCTCGACCATAACGGCGTAAATGATAGGTGGTGGGCGACATACACCCCTTTAAAATGTTTATTTCTTATTTTATCTTTGTACGTTTTCTTCAGCTTCACTAGGCAATTTCACGGAAGCGACACCTGCGTCATGTGACGTGGAAAAGAAAGAGCCGAAGGCTTCTTTTAAATGCAAATGGCACACAGTCACTGCCCTGTGGGCGACGTGCACACTTTAAAACCAAAAGTTCAGCTGAAAAGGCACGGCTGACTCATCTAGCTAAAGGGGCTCTGGAGACAAACATCGGAAGACATTTTTAAAGTGTCTTTTCTCCCTGTGAGCTGCGTCGTTTGAACACAGCTGCTTCAGGCGGTAACTCTTCTGAGCAGACATTGCGTTTCAAACATCTGGTGTACGGTGTGGCTCTCAAAGCAAAAACAGAAACAGCAGGCGCAGAACAGAAAACCTACCAGCTGTCCTCGTCTTCTACTTCTGCACACCCGTCCTGCAAATCTAGGACGTCCACCTCGTCCAGCGCGGTGTGGTCCACCCCCGAGTCGCTGTCCGCAAGCGTCTCCGACTCGCAACTTCCCTGAGACGGGCTCTCCGGCGTCTCGGCCTCCGCTCCGTTCCTACAAGTCAGAGACAGAAAGCCCCCGCACAGTGGACCCAGGTCCTCGTCCTCTTCCTCCAGGTGGTTGGCCACAGCGGAAGGGGACACCTCCTCACTGCTGCTGCCTTCCTGAGGAGGCGAGAGCTTGGAGCCCGCGCTGCTCAGCTCAGCGCCGCGGTCCAGCCGGAGCTGCAGCCTCTGGTTGATGTTGACACCGTCACCGATGGCTCCTCTGGGGGTGATGGTCTTCACCCCCCTGCTGCGCAGCGTCTCGTTCTGGATCTCCAACCTGCGGACGAGCTCCTGCAGCTTTCGGACCTCCTCCAGCTCCACCGCTGCCAGGTCTGGACCCGTCTCCTCCAGCTCTGTGCACCCCGGACCAGAGCTCTCAGTGAGGAGGCCGGTGGACCTGTCAGGGTGAGGGACCACATTGGCACTGTCCGGGACCACCATGCTGCAACTCTGTAGGGGAGACAAGCACCAGTGACTGACTTGATCACAGTACAGAGCATGGCTAAAACATGCAAAAGACTCAAAGAAAGGTCCAAATGAAGATAATGTTAAATGGGCACACCTGTACTGGAGTTTAATTACATGCAGTTTTTATTAGAAGGCACGTTAGATGGAAATGACTCAAGTGAAGCCAGCAGCAGCCTGCAGCTGACAAGTGTCTTACCTCGTTATTACCGCCTTATTTACAAGTACACACATTTATTAACCTGCAGCAGGCGTGACAACACGTCACGCACGCTATTCTGTTCTCTGTCTCGTCTAATTTACTGTGTGCTAGTGATGCTATGAGCAAAACAGCCGTACCGGTGACTGAGCCGTGTTGTCCCCACGGAGCTCCCGACCACCCAGAGCTCAAACTCCCCGGAGCAGCAGCAGCGGACGCCGCATGAATGGAAACGTCTCACGGGCTGACGGTCCGGAGACTGAAAACAAAATAACAAATAAAACACCGAAGCAGCTACTCCATCTTCTCTCTCACTGCTAATGAGCACATCGCCAGTAACGCTCACCACGTCGCGCTGCTAACTAGCTTCATGGTGGAGTCGGGTTATCTGAACCTGCACAGAAAAGCGTTTGGGACCTCCCTCCATGGGGGTTTCCTGGTGTTTGGCGCCACCCAGTGGACAAACGGAGCACTGCAACAACCTGGCGGTAATTAATAAGTGACCACTGGGTGTCGCTGTTTACACCCTTACGCTGCCATGTATAGAACAAAACAACTCGCCTCAAATTTTTTTTTGCTATGTATAGAACAAAACTCGCCTCAATTTTTTTTAAACTTTATTGAACTATTGAACATACAGAACAAAGGAACAAGAACTGAATACTGTACTGTATATGACAATCTCAATTTACAATGATACATGTAAATATGTAAAAATATCTTCTGTCATACCTCCTAAGTCCAATATATGCTTAAACAAATTAACATATTAAACATAAATTTAAGTAATATCAGATAATTAGTAAATATGTTAAAAATAAAATCAAAATAGGACTGTTTAACATTATACATAATTACAAAAATAGTTTGTCAGAGCGCCATATTATCTGAGCGAGGGGATAAGAGCTTTTTTGCTTGTGGTTTTTTAGCACTAATGAAAATTTTAACATCTGGAGTGCCTTGAAATTTAGAAATGTCAAACCATTAAATGCACATCTTCAGAAAAAGGCTTTGTTCACTATTTAGCACATATACATCTGAAAAAATAAACTTAAAGGCAACCAAACTTGTGTTGTGTGAGTCATACTCAAAGACCAAATAAACTTGGTCCATGCCAAGCTCCATTTCAGGTCAACATTTATTGCAAAATATGTGTTATCATAAAAATAGAAAAACTTTCCACAATTACCAGTACATTTTATGTAAAGATGAGAACATTATCTCACTGAAGAAAAAAATTTTTTTTCAAAGCCTTACTATCAACTTTTTATAGTAATATACTTTATCACAGTATCAAATCAGTTAAACATTAAAACACACTAAAATCAGATCGCTTGACATTTGAATGAGGAAAAAACATTTAAAGCAGACTGCTCAGATGCATGTTTTGTCAAATATTTGACCATTTCTGGACTGCAACTTCAACAGGAATCTGAATAGTCTCACTGGAAATGTGTTGCTCTTTGCACATTAAAACTAAAGATTACTGAAGTCCAATTTATCTTTCTTTGATTCAAAGTTGGCTGGCCTGGCAGTCAAGAGATGACTGCTGGGAGCATGCCATTTTATTTTTAATCAAAATGAGAAACAATAGACCCAGTCTGCCTCGGATGTAAAACATTTCAGAGTTGGATGAAATGTTAAGGAATCAGATTTGTCCTACAGATCTTGTTTGATACATGCACTAGGTATAACAAATAAATGCACACTTTGAAGGAATGCAGCCCTTCACACCAACTTTAGACAAAGTTAATCTTTTGTCAAGAGATGACCCAAGTTAAAACATTTTGTGCAGTCTTCTGAAGGCCAAACCCATTTCTATGTTATTTATGCACAACTTGTCTGTGGACCACCCTCATCCTGGAGGATCACATCTGTTTTAGAAACTAAATCCAACTAAAGTCAGCTTTAGGAATGGAATTTGATATTTGCAGATGCACACACACAAAAAAAAAAAAAAAAAAAAAAAAAAAACAACCCCCATTCACTGCATTTCAATTGGGGAAGGGAGGGAAAAATAAAATGCTGGAGCTGTATCTGAAATATGGTCCTTGGAGCTCAGAATGATTTTTTTTTAATTTGCAGAAACTTGTAAAAATCACCTTTAAGCTAAAATAAAACATTTTTTTGAAGCAATTAGTTGGCAGAAAACTCCACCTTGCTCATTCAGTTAAGTCTGAGCACAATTCAAATTAAAGAAAAAACAAAGTCAAATACATCTGACATGTTTATTTTATTAAAACAAAAAAAATCATTGCCTTTTTCACAACATTTACTTAAATGGCGCCATTTACAGGCATAGCTTTGGTGTCATGTAGATTACAGCCCGACCGCCTCTTACCGTGTTCCGTCCAACGCTTCTGCGTTTAGAAAGAACACGGTAGACGTTCCCGTTGCATTA
Organism: Hypsolebias martinsi; assembly: GCA_031762355.1. Classification (NCBI taxonomy): domain Eukaryota; kingdom Metazoa; phylum Chordata; class Actinopteri; order Cyprinodontiformes; family Rivulidae; genus Hypsolebias; species Hypsolebias martinsi. The sequence goes on along the minus strand of JARVGQ010001175.1, from coordinate 23,941,062 downwards.
ATGTATACAGATGATTATACAAGAGACTCCATCAGAACCACTGAACGCATGGTGGCACAGAAAGACCCGGTGTGGAAGTGACAGGAGGGCGAGCTGGTGACGGAGCAGGGCGAAGAAGAATCATCACGGCAGGCTGCTTTTATTTATCCTCTTTCATGGCTTTCTTCTCTGCTTCAATTTCTGTCAAATCATAAAGAGAACATTTTAAAACCACGTGTAGCTGAAGGTGCAAGACTTCTGAACCATCATCACCACCAACAGTCAGACACTTGAGCAACTTCTCAGGAAGTGAAGTGTTGGACACCTCGTTGGGAAGTCGTTCATGAAACCACAAATGGAGAAAGGGACAGATTTAATGCAAATAACGTGAAATTTTAGTTTAACGCATTCTGGATTAAAAAGTAGTCTCACACGCTTACAACTCTGAAGATTAGGAAAACAGGACTTTGACCTCTGGAGGGAAGCTGAACATTGTTATTTTTTTATGACATGCGTTTTAAAAAGGAACAGTTATTTGAAGTTGGGTTCAGTGGAAAGGTAATAATAAAAAAAAAAAAATCATAATCATACCTGTTGTAGATAACTCTGAACAACCTCAAGTATGAAAAATATTTGACTGGATTGACAAACTAAATGCTAATCTGAGCAAGGCCTAAACTAAAGTTGATTACTGCCATTTAAAATAAATAAATAAAAATTCAGTAAAACAACTGGTAATGCAAACGTCAGTGGTTATAATGTTTAAAGTATTCAAACCACAGCACTTAAGGAATCCAGTTCATAGTCTTAACCTTTCCAACAAAGCTTGTCAATCCTGTCAAAAAAAAATAAATAAATAAATAATAATCTCCAAACTGAGGTTGTTCAGAGTTTAAATGTTCACCTGCTTTTCATACTTCCACTTTTTAAAAGCCCTGAACTATTCCTTTAACCTTTAAGACATTTGCTCCAGTTTTTATCAGCTGGGCTTTTATTTCAATGCTGTATCAAGATTAAAAAACAGATTCTCTCCCCCCCCCCCACTTTGACATGGTCCCACACATCAGGAAGCTGTTTAATTCCCATCAGTCACAGAATTTATGGCAGCTGTAAAACACGCCCACGCTTCCTGCAAAAGTCACTCAGGGTGGGGTTGTGCGCCGACATGCAGCAGAAAAATGAAAGATGCCTTCAGGTAAGTGGGCGTGCAGCACCGCTGTGATGCAATGTTTGTCTCCTGATATGGAGGGAGGGGTTGAAGAATAATGGAGCCAAAAAAAAACAAAAAAAAAAAGTGGTGAAATGTGAAACAGGTGTGGACAAGACCGTTGCGCTTTGTGCACTCCTCCCCTCCTTCTTCCTTGGAACACCTACCCTCTTTAGTTGGGAGATGGTTCTTCTCCTCAGTGTCCGTCTTCTTCAGCTTCTGCTTGTTAAACGTCTCCACTTCCTGGTTGACTGGGTTGGGGTCGCTCATGTTGGAAGAGATCTGTTAGGAGGAGACCAAAACGACAAAGTTGGACTTGAAAGCACACAACAAAATGCAACACACTTTAAGAATGCATGGACACACACACAGGCTGCATGTCCATGCAGGTAGACATCAAGCTGAGCCCCACCTCAGTCAGTGGAGGGGGAGAAACTGTCCTTGCTCAACTCCATTCTCCCACAGTGAACTGTGCCTGCACTGTTGTGTACAGGCTGAACCTGACTGGTGGGAATCTTATTTGCATTTTAAAAACTACACATGTTACAAAATACTGATTGTAAACCAGGACAGCTGAGCTCAGCAGCACAGAATGGGGAAAAAAAAAAAAAAAAAAAAAAAAAAAAGTTTAACACTCTTTGCAAATCTCTTCAAATACAGCTCATCTATATATCATTAGGTTGGACAAATGTTTATACCCTGCACTGCATTAAAGTGGAAGGTGTAAACCCTAACTACAGGCCTGTGTAAAAGAATGCAGTATTGCACGCAGCATCAAATGGTTTTAGGCCTGCAGCCTGAAAACAAAAATGTTGCCTTTTAGAGCCAAAAAAAAAAATCCCAAGCGCCTTTGCGTTAACAAAATGATCCATCTGGATAATGAGACGTTTTTTAAGGACATCGCTTTCTTACCTGGTGTAGGGCGATGCGCTGACAAGATCTTCTCCAGGTAAGACACGTCTGTGTGTAATCCGTGCAGAGCCCTCGGTTTAAATAGAGTCAACACGCCCTTCTGCACGACAACATGGACACCGAGCCGCGGCTTCTGATTGGCTCCCGCAGCTACGGACGAAGGAGGGGGGCTGTTTGAATGGGACACGTTTTAATCCACAACACCACTTCCTGGTGAATACATATCGCTCCTTAGGCGAATTTATTTTATTCATTATTATTTATTTAATGTCTTCAACTTCTGCCACCGCTCTTTTGATTAGCTCCTTTAATTTTTCACATGCATTATTATTTTTTTTTTATCACAGCGCCATCTACTGGACATGTGTTGACACGACGCCTTTGAGAAAGGAAGGAACAAACATTTGTGATTAAAATAAATAAATAAAAAAAAAAGTTATCACCCGTCGCAGCAAAGTGAAAACAGACGGTAATGTTTTGCCACCGTTTGTGTAGGCCTGTCTGTTAGCAAACTATCTCACGAACCACTGGAAACTGTTTTAATGAACTCTTTCGGAGTTTATGCTGAGAAATTCCGGAAGTTTCCAGGGAAGCGATACGGTTAGTGACGTCACTGATTTGAACTGAGGAATGCTTGCTAGCTCTGGAAAAGATTTGTTGTTTTTACACATGCATGCTCTCCCTGCCAGACACGTATGTGTGGTGACATGGATAAAGTTTGACTAGGGTTTAAATTACTGTAATAATCAATATTTTCTGATTTCCCTTTAGGACACGGCTGAGGCCAAAAAACAAAAAGAGGTCAAAGGCGAGGCCCAGAAAGTTCCTGCAGTGAGCTCCACAGCAGACATGTTTCAGAGAAACCAACTGAGTACAAGCTCAGTAGAATTCATTCAACCTTTGTTTATACAGGTTAGTCTCATAAATACTTGACCTTTATAGAAATGACAAGTCACCATCCCAGTATTCATACATTCACTGTCCCACATCTAATGGTTGAAATAAAACTGCCATGTTTATCAAAATAAATAAATCTATTAACCAAACATCAAAATATATATGAATAAACACAAAATAAAATGTAAGTGCTTTCATTTTTCTTTTAAGAAGCGGCCATCTCAACTCCAGTCGTTACAATTACAAACACTTTTGACCGGCAGGAGTGTTTGTGTGCACGTGAAGCCTGAAATGAACCTGTTTTTGAACCGGTTAGAATGAAAAGCTTCATGAACTTTCATCTGAGCATCTCTACCTGCAGGAAGCAGTGGTTGCTTACATATGTTTTAGGCTCAATGCATTCAAGATGGCTGCCACAGCCAACTGGCCTTCAAAATAAAATGTAAAAAAAAAAAGTGTAACACAGGGAATTTGACAGATATTGACCTACAGTTTTGCAGGATGGTAGCTGACACTAATCCCCAACACATACTCTGAGCACTAATAGATTGTGCCAAATCTTAGTTGAAAATAAATTAAATCATTTGGAGTTCACTTTGTTAGCAAAATACTGCATGAACCTCTGGGTGGGCATGAATGAAACTTTCAGGAAAGCATAATGAGCTGAGCATTACATTACCTTTTTGGAGCCGACTCATTTCGGCTGCTGCAGTCGCCTGTTAGAAAACAGAAATGGCTGTAATTCAGCTAGATGCACAGATGTGTTAAAACTTGATGTAGCTGCAGCTTCTTTCACAATCCACTGTAAGAATTACTCATTGTGCAAGATGAGTGTTACTTTGACATTATTTGTCAACTCTGTTAGCATATTATCTCATGGACCACTGAATGGATTTTAAAGAAAATTTCAGAAGTCATCTACAACTGATTCACTTTGGGAGTTACTGGCAATTACACTTCAGATTGCTGCAAAAGTATTAACAAAAATAAAAATGGCTTTAATTCAGTTTTACAGATATTGAGCTAACCAACAAAGTCCATGCTCAATAATCCAGGTATACAACCCAACAATTTTCAGTCAGGTCACCTGGACAGCTAACATATTGAGCTAACATTTAATGCAGTAAGAGCTGAGAGTCATTTACCACTCAGACTCTGAGCATAAAACAATTTCTATATGCGACTAAGAAATGTGGCATTTCTCCACATGAAATTACCTAAAACTCTGTTTAAAGGCGGTGATATACATCGCTTCTAGAAATACTGGACCTTCATTTTCATTAGTACACTTGAAGAAAATATGTCTGCAGTCGTGTGTAAGCAGTTTTATTTATCGTGCACAGAATTAGTCCAACAACAAACAGATGCAGAATCAAGGAGGCAGTGAAGGCGATGGAATACAGCAGCTCAGTTTATAGTTCAAGTCTGGATGTGTCTGCACATCTGCACAGGCAAAATCCCCCTGCCACACACACACACACACACACACACACACACACACACACACACACACACACACACACACACACACACACACACACACATTTATCCTGAGTTAAGTTGGCACAGTTTCTCTTTCTTAGTAAACAAATCCATTCCACTTGATCAATAGGAGAATACTGTACTCAAACCACTAAAAATCCACTCCAGGTTTTCCTGGTTACCTACATTTCAGCAGCCTGCAGTGTTTCTCAGGTGGAAGTTGGGGAGACACCTCTGTGTTGCTCGCTCGCCGGCTTAGCGGGCTTAGTGTGGGCAGTTGTTGATTAGGGAGGGTTGATCATAAACATATATACATGTTAGGATGCTTGAGAGAAGTAGAGCGCTATGTCTGTAGCATCTTAGCTTAGCAGTAATTGTGACACTGTAAGATGCTGCAGGTGTAAGACGCTGTATGTTAAGCTGCATTAAAGTTGAAATATCTTTGAAACCCCACACTTATTGTCCTCAAGCTTCATGAGAAACATCATTTAGATGAGTAGTGTTGAACACAAGTAAAAATGTCCAGTGGTGGTGTTTTTTATTTCTCTATAAACACAAATAGTGCTGATCTGAGGCTGTGTGTTAAAGTGTATTAAATTTGAAATGTCTTTAAAACCCACAGCTGAATTTACACAAACTTGGAGAGAAACACACTTAAAATGTGTGGAATTAAAGGAAATCTAGGTGAAATGTTGCTTTTTTGTTCACTAGTGTACACTTTTTTGCACTTGTGCGTGTGTGCATGTGTGCTGTCCCCCCACATTACAGATGATTCTGACGCCCTTGCGTCTTTGTGATTTCTCATCCTGATATATCCACATGCTTCTTGTTTCTATCACTAATCTCTAAACAAGTCTGAGCAATGGGAGGATGATGGTGTATTACATTTTAGGTATGCTAAGATTTATAAAAACATAGCAACTTTGAACCTCATAGGGTTTGTCATGACTGAGAATTTACACAAACACAGTTAGATGGTGGGGATGGTGGTGTCATTGTTCCCCAGAAAATAAAACAGAACCATTAGCACATTTAGACATATAATCAATTGAAACATGTATAAATGCACTTCACTTTGAAGAGATGGCCTTATTTTAGTGTCCTTTTCATGAAGTAAGGCCATGTTTTTAAGTAAATTTAAAGTTTGTTTAAGTTAATGAGGCATTTTCTTTTATTTAATGCTTGAAGTTAATTATTACTGCTTTTAAATTTTCTCTCGTCTTGCTTTGCTAACCTCTGGTGTCAACCCATTTCCTGCAAGACCTTGAAACGCGCCCCTGTGGTCAGAGGCGGAAATTGGCGTTTGTTTGGTTAGTCGAGTCTGATGACAGTGACAGTCCCCCTTCTGTTTCTTTGACTAACATACACACACTTGAATACACACGTGTCCACATTTTCCACTCTCTCCTGTTGTCTTTATCGCTGTGTCTTGTAGTGTGATTGCTATCAGAGCCAGAAAGATCTTGCAGTGAACAGTGTGATCAATGTGGACGATCATGTTCTTGTCCATATCTGTGTGCCAAGTGGTTGTATATTTATTTATTTTTATTTTATTTATAAAATTTATTCATTAAAAAAATACAAAACAATCCCATAAATGATAAGAATACAAAATATAAAATGAAAGGTCACAGAAAGAAGAAAAAAAACTTATTATATCTACCCTTTTTTCAAACAATTAGTTCAAACAATAATAATCTTCAAGTAGAACAAAATGAATAGCTCTTTCTAATTTTTCTAACTAATACAATACACATTAAGCTTCTTTTTTTTTTTTTTAAACAATTCGGTTTTGACCATTTTCTTAAACGTACACATTGACTTGGACACTTTTAACATCACTCTCCAGACCATTCCACATTCCAGTTCCCTGGATTGAAGTAGACCGTCCCTTCAAACTAGTTCTGAATTTTTGTTTGACAAATATCACTATCCCCTTAAGGTTATAACAACTTTGTCTTTTTACAAAATTTATTTGGATATTTAAAGTTAATGTGTTATTCTGAGCCCTATACATAACTGATAAAATACTGTACTATAATCTACCAAATCATGGAAATTCAATAATTTCTGTTTATAAATAATGTGCTTGATGGGTGACAGAAATGCTTTCTAGTGACATTTCTTACAGCTCTTTACTGTAAAACAAAAATAGGTTTTGTGATTGTTTTACACGCTTTCCGCCAAACATCAATACAATAGATTAACTGTGGAACAAGGATTTTGTTATACAACATATACATAGCTTTAACATTTAATAAGTCCCTGATTTTGCACAGTACAGGTAGTCCTCGGGTTACGACGGTCTCGAGTTACGACGTTTCGAGGTTACGACGCATCTCCCATTTACTATGAAAAGTTACGCGGTTTTACGTCGTAAATGTCGTAACGCAGTGGCGCAGCGGCGGAGGAATATAGTACTGTACGAGGTGCAGTGGCGGAGGAATACAGCTGCGGTCGGACACACGAGTTGGGAGCGCTCGGTGAAAACTCTGGAAGTGTCAGAGCTCCAGCGAGCACGAGGCCGGGTTCGGATGGACCGAGTCCATGTAGAAGAGGCTGCAGTCGGACACACGGTAAGCAGTGCAGCGGCGGAGGAAAACTGTACTGTACGCCGCTCTGGACCGAGGAGGACGGCGTCGCCAGCATCCCAGTAGGCCACTAACTCTTTTTGCCCTTCATTATGGCTCCCAAACTTAATAGTAATTGATAATTATGTAGGGTACCATTTAAGCTAACTGCTTGGAAGTACTGTATAGTATTGTACATGTTTATGGTACAGTATGTACGCTGGTTTTGTCTTACGTCGAAAAAAAAAAACGGGTTTACGACGCCATGTAGAATGCGTACCATGCATGTTCCGACACGTCAAATTCAGTTTACAATGCCGCGTGAGAACGGATCTCCGTCGTAAGTCGAGGACTACCTGTATACTGAATACAGCTCCTCAGACTGAAAAAGACTTTCGGATGAAAGACGAAATGTTTCTACAATTTTTTTGTGTTTGAACCCGTCCAGCGGACCTGACTTAAAAATTTTGTATATGGATAACGCTGAAGATATTTATACATGTTCATGTGTTCATTTTTTTTCCCCCCATAATTCGTCATCTGTTTCTAAACTGCCATCTGGAGGTAGAGCGATCTGTTGGTTAAATGTCAAACCCAGACCATGAAGACTCTGTGATTTACAACAAGAAATAATGTATTAATGAAAACAAAAACAAAAGGCTGACGGGGCAGCAAACTTAGAGAACGCTGGGAACAGGGAGGGAAGACGAAACATGGAGCTCGCCAGGGAAATGTCCAGACAGCAAAGAACACAGAGCTGCAGATTTAAATGGAGACGCTAATGACGGACAAATGGCAAACACCTGGGAAGGACGACAAGTGGCGGAGACAGGAGCTGATTACATGAGGGATAATAACTGAGGAGAGCAGGACAGACCACAAGAGGGAGACACACAAATCCTCACAGGAGCATCTGGATTAAAATATATTGAATCTCAGAGAGACCTTCCTGACTGAGATAAGGATAAATAAATAATTAAGATATTTTGTCCTCATTTATTTCAGTCAGATCAGTAAGTTCAAGTTCAAGTAGTTTTATTTTCATTTCACCACATGTGGTACATGAGGTGGAACAAAATTATGTGCACAGGGTCCCAACTACATCCAACAATAGCAAAAATATAAAGTGTAAAAAGAAACAGTAAATAAGGATCTAAGATATACACTAAGAAATATGCTAAACACTAATAATGTAAGATAATATGGTGTATCAACAGCAGCCTGAACATGAGCCTGTGGTGAGCAGATGGGTATGAATGAATGTGAATGAATACAGCAGCATGAAATAATCAGCAGCATGAGATCAGCAGCACATATCACCAATTAAAGTGGCATTACAGTGATTTTTTAACTTCTTATGTTGAGCAATATTTGAAATTATGACAAAATGCAAAGTATGTCTGTAAACAGTGTTCATTTGTGAAAACTCATTGGATTTTTGTTCCTGTCCAGGGTGTCCTTCACCTGCTGGACATGGGCATCAGTGAACCTTGTGACCCAGAGAGGAAGAAGAAGACAACGGATGGTTTGATAGTTGGATGGATGGATTTCCTGAGCATGTTTTCTTGTGGTCTTTGGGTTATGATGTTTCATGTTGAATAATTTTGTATTTCCTGGTTCTACATTGTTTTGTTGAAGCCTTGTTGGATTTGTTTCTATTGTTTCCTCCCAGTCTGATTTCTCTCTCTCTCTCATTTTATTGTTGTTTGTTCCCAGATTTGGGTCGGCTGTATGTGTCTTGTATGGTGGCCCTAAGGTGTAAATGAATTACATTTGGGAAAAAAAAAAAAACAGAATTGCATTTGGAAAAACGGAATTACATTAAGCCAAAGCAAAAGTCGCCGAAGCAGAAGTTGCCCGAATCACATTAGAAAAAACTGAATTACTTTTTTTCCCTTCATTTTTTTAACTTTATTAACAGCACAAACTATAAAAACTTCCTGTTTAGCTTAATGCAATTCTGTTTTTTCAAATACAGTACTGTATTAGTCTGTTTTTTCAAATGTAATTCCGTTTTTTCTAATGTGATATTCGGGCCACTTTCACTTTGGTCACTTCCGCTTTGGCTTTATGTAATTTCATTTTTTCAAATGTAATTCCAATCTTTTTAAAGGTTGCTGTGATTTTTTTTTTTTTTTTTTTTTTTCAAATTTAATTCTTTTTTTTCAAATGTTGTTCATTTACACCTTAGGGCCACCCCGTAGTCTTGCTCCTATAAAGTTTTCTTCATTCCTCACTCCTTCACTCTTTGAATTTATGATTAAGAACTTCCTGATTTTGTTGCATTTTCAGTTCTTCTAAAATCAAAGTTGATTCTCTCTCGCCACCTGCCTACTCCTTGCATTTGCGTCCTTAACTCACATACACGGTGAAATGTATATATTTCAGCACAGTCCTTCACTCCATAAGTTGTTTGCCTCAACACTGATGCAGGTTTCAGAAGTGGTTCAGCTACTTGTGGTTAATTAGAACTTTTCAGGTAAAACAATATAAACTTGGTGTCTCAGCAGCTCGTACTGACTAAAACAGCTGCAATATCAACTTTTATTTTTCAAAAGTAGGTGTGGAATACTTATGCATAATGAACACTATGGAAGTTTCCTCAAAAGCTACATGAAGCAGGACCAACTGGCAAGCATGGGGGAAACTCAAGTTTCTGTTTAGTGACTGACTCTTGAATACAAAAGAATTCACTTGCCTGTGAAAAAAGACTAGTAAAAATAGATTTTCTGCACTTTGAGTGGAGGTAGGGGGGCACAGCTACACACTCATAGCAGGCTTAGTGCTCCAGCTTTTGCTAATCACAACGGCAACACAAGCCAACACATAAAATGCCACAATTTCTGCAGCGCTGACAGCTGAAGGCAGGACTGTGCCCACATTTATTTGTGTCTATTTACTTCAATGGGTAATGGCTCCGTTTAGCATTAAACACTTTGGTTTAGACATTTTTGTCCATTATCATTCATATATTTTGTTAAATTGTAATTAGTTTCTATTTAACCAGTGAAATAAAACACTTGAGATTGAAATGAACCTACCAGCCATGACAGACAGCAGTACATGAATAACTGTAATACTTTGTACAAACGCACATCATTTTACCAAAACAGTACACTTTCATACGTTTAAATTGGAGCGTACATTTAACTATCATAGTTGTTCCTTCATCACAGATCACGTAGTGAAGTCAAGTCATCTTTATTTATAGAGCACAGTTAAAACAGATAAAGTGCCATCAAGGTGCTTATATAGAAATCATCCATCAAATTTACAGACAAATCTTTTTGTTTCCAAATTAGTTTAAAAAAAATTAATAAATCTGGTGTTAATCTCTTAGACTGAACTTGGTTTAGTGCACACCTGTTCCCCATTCACTTTAGCTCAGCTGTCTGCCATCTCCTTTTCAGGCCCAGTCCATGTCTTCCCTCTGACTTCAGTGGAGCATTATGCACTCTTACACCTCATCTGGAGCTTCCTGTATCTTCTCGAGTGCCTTTGTGCCACGCTGTGTCCAATCTTCAGCGTTTGTAAGAATATTTGCAGCTCTGACCATCTTTTTGAAAAAATAAAGTTCAGGTTGTTTTATTTTTACACTCCTTGTGTCCAGCTTCATACAACTGTGACAGATTTTTTTTTTTTTGTTAAAAGACAACCACACAAGTCGTGGCAACTACTCTTTTTACTGACAACCTCGGGGTCATTGAGATTCTCACAAGCATCTCGTTCACATTCTGCTTCCTTGCCTTGTATCTTAATACGGGTGGAACCAATGAAGCTAAAATCTCATTGAGAGGCTTCACACCTCAGGTTTCTCCGTATGAAACCTCTTAGCCTATGCCCATCATTAATCTCCATACAAATATCTGCTTAATCTCTCATGCTTGACCTCGATTTTCATCTAACTTAAGCCACCTCTCATCCCTATTTCCATTCCATTTTGCCACCTAACCATCCTTACTTTGACAAATAATTGGCAAACATGCACACACAAGTGGTACATGGCACCGGAAATACTTTTATAAAGGTGATATAAAACACATTGGATTTCATCTGAATGGCACAGGGGGAAAAGTGTTTCTCATATTTCCAAGCTGAGCATGCATCCAGGCCTACTTGTGTGTGGTATGAATTTATTACCACTAATCGAGTCTCAATATGCAGCCACACCATTATCAACTTTTAATTACAACACAAACGAGTCTGCTGGTGTCAGAATATTATCACACGTTGCAAATCTGCGTCTCCAGGCTACATATTCCACTTACATTCCACTTTAGGCGAATTTAAACTCAACCGTTGCTGCTTATCCACTCACATCCTTCATCATGGAATCCCTCATGTCCTAAGATCATGGGACAGTGACTGTCCAGGGAATTAAAGAAATGAGAAAAAAAATCCAAGCAAGAGAGAATTTTTCTCTCTGGGTGCACCCCCCCCCCTCTAAACCTACCCATGCGATAAAGGAAGCACTGACTGTGCAAACCTTCAAATTGAAACTCATAGCCTATCTGTTCTCATTGTCATGTGACTGACATTAGTCTCGTGCAGCTTCCTTGCTGCAGAGTTCGCTCCTGCCCAGCTGTGATGCAGAAGCAGGTCAGTACAGTTCTGATTGCTGCGCCGCAGCATGCAGTCGCCTTGCTGTGTGTTTGAATCTGCATACAACTGAGTGTGTTTGACTTTTTTGAGGCATGTGGGGGTAAAGAGGCTGATAAGGTCTTTTCCTCTAAGAGTTTTCAGGTTACGTGCACACACTTTTTGGGATTCAACGAGAAGCCAGGAGTCCATCCCAGCATTTATCTGAAATGCACACTAGAGTTCATATTCCCACTGCCCATGTTACTGTGTCTGCATGTCCGTTCGTCTCTGCAGAGAGAGACCAATAGGTGGCAATGTTGGTCAATCAGGTGGCCAAATGTTGATCAGTCCATTTCTTTACAAATGAGAGCTAATTTTCAGTTCTATGCAGAAGTAAGTGCACAATTTCTGACAGTATTCTTTTTTCAGTTTGTGTCGTTCTTTAGGCTTCAGTTTGGTAAAATATACAGTATACGGCACGTTTCTAACATAGGGACTGTAAATGGAAGACGTGTTGTCAAATTTATCCCGTCTTCCTAACTCTAAAGGTCTGCAAACAAAGAAGTTATCTGCGCCTCGTAGCTTTTTGCTGAATCACTGTCCGTCCATTTTGTGAACAAGAAGGACCTCCCTTGATAATTACTGTCTGGTACAAAATGATGTTCCTTTGTTTCTTGATCAAAATGCTACAACAGACAGAGCAAATAAGACTGCATTTTCTGAGCTGCGTAAATAAGACAACTAAAGAAGCGTGGTTTGCCTTTTGATCACCAGTAAACTGCATTTGGAACAACAGAAATAGCATTTGTTCATCAGCTATAGCTGCTTTAGCATGCTGAAGGTCAGAGTTCAGCCTGAGTCAGTGCCATGATGTTCATACCAGAACGTCAGATCAGATAAAATGCACATTTCAGTCAGGAGGTACAGTGACATCTTTAAAAAGATGAATGCAAAGCCCCTCATGTTCCTCCTTCTTCTTCTGCTGAGGTTTTCCAGCTTTATCACACCTGATTCAATGGTTGACTTACCTCAACATGCTTCTGCAGAAGCCTGTTAATCAATCACCCATTGATTCAGATCAGGCGTGCTGGAGCAAAGAAACATCTAAAACATGCAGGATAGTGGCCCTCAAGGAGAAGGACTGGGCACCCCAGAGGGGAAAAAGAGTATTACCGTATTTTTCAGACTATAAGGCGCACTGGATTATAAAGCGCAATATGAATGGGTCTGTTTTCATACATAAGGCATACCGGATTATAAGGTGCATTAAATGACACAAAACAGTCAGAGAAGTCAAACTTTATCCAACTCATTCCCAATAACTCTCAACATTGTTCAGTTGTACCACATACAATCAGTCTGAGGTCAGTAAACACAACCAGAATTAATACATAAGGCTCACTGTCGATTTTTGAGAAAATTAAAGGATTTTAAGTGTGTCTTATAGTCTGAAAAATATGGTAATAATGAAAGCTATTCTTACTTAAAATTAATGGTAAATGGACTGTACTTACATAGCGTCTTTCTATCTTTTCAAGACACTCAAGGTGCTTTACAACACAACCTGTGTCCTAATTTACCCATTCATACATCACGCTACTAGACCTATACAAAACTAATTGAACAAATCATTCTAAAGAGACTAATCAGTGCTTTATCATATTCATACACCGATGGGACACACATCGGTGGAAGGGTTCAGTGTCTTGCCCAGGGACACTTTGACATGTTACTGCTGGTGGATTCAAACCCCCAACTCTTACATTGGAGGATGACTGCTCTAACCACTCAGCCACAGCACAAATAAGTTCTATAGCCTGAAAATAACCCAAATCTAATTCAAGGATTAGGGTCACAGTGGTAAAATTTACTTAAAAA
>JARVGQ010001175.1:23878464-23897321 GCA_031762355.1 Hypsolebias martinsi | reverse complement strand
TCGGTTTACGCGCTTGGTAAAACAGGTACGTCATATGTATTTACCTACGTTCCGACTTACGTCAAATTCGGTTTACGCCGCCGCGTGAGAACGGATCTACGTTGTAAGTCGAGGACTACCTGCATTTTTCTGTCAATTAAAACAAAAAAGTACATGAATGAAGGCATCTTGATAATAAGTTTAGCCAAACAATATGCATCATGATGCGTATAGGGAAGAGGAGAGAAAGATACATATGTGAAAAAAGTGGCAGTGGTCTGAGTTTTCTGCATCATTTTTAGATAAGATATTTCTAATTATAGCGATATTACGCAGGTAAAGGAACGTGGTTGTAGTAATGTTTTAATGTGGGGGATAAAAGACACATCCTGATAAAAAATAACACCAGGCTTTTTAACATTAGAGCTGTAAGCCAGATTAATGCCATCTAAGGAGGGCGAAAGACTGAAACATTTACTCCCAAGATGCTCAGATCCAAAAACGCAAACCTCAGTCTTCTCTGAGTTCAAAAGCAGAAAATTTAGGGTCATTCAGGTTTTTATGTTTTTAAGACATGTTTGTAGTCTAAGTAACTGATTGGAACTTCATTATGACAATACAAACAATTTGCTTTTTAAAGTCATGATGTCATCTAGATAACTATTTATTTTTACAAGACTTAAATGACATGTGCTACTATAGTTTGTGTTAGAGATGTAATTTAAAATGGTAAAATGATAATAATAGTACTGTAATAATAATAAAAATCTGTTTTAGTTTGTGTTAGCTGAACTTTTGACCTGATTCTTCAGAGGAGTAAATTTGCACACTGACAGTCTGTGATGGCCTGAGTCCCCTACAAAAACCTGATTTGAATGCAGTAACTCCTCTTGTATGTATTTGTGTTTACTATTATCACTTGTTTTGGTTGGATGCTTGCTTTCTGTGCACGACTTTTAAAGTTTAATGTGATCTGTCATCACGCTAGTGCTGGGTTGCTGTTGTATCTTTCATCCTTCCAATGCCTTAAAGCCACCTCATTCCAACAGTTTTTACACAAAACCTGCTGACACTCCAGATTAATGGTTTCTTACATGTGTCAGCGGCTGGTTTTCCTGCAGCAGATGCAACTTCTGATTCTGGTCCAGACCACCTGCCTCCAACACCAAAGCAAAGTGCTCAATGTAGCGCAGCGAGAGCCGGTCCTGCAGGGAGGAGATTACATCCTGGAAGGAAACAGATGGAAGCAGATGAGAGACCTGAATACATTTGACTAGACAAAATACATTCACACTACCAGATAAATACACTGCATTGATACATGGAATGCGGTTAGAAAAACAGATTATCTTTCGTGGAATAATTTCTAAATGGGCTCATTACTTTAGAAATATGCTTTTTGCTTTGAGCAATAGAGAGCTTTTATAAAGAGTCTTTATGATACTCAGTAAGTGGATCTAGCTCAAGAAAATATTGTCTGTGTTGGGATGTGTAGGGCAAAATATTGCCCTTCTTCTGATTAGTATCTATGAATGATGGGGAGATTTTATCATATCTGCTTCCTAAAATGCACAGGGAGCTCAATTTAAAGAAAAACTCATGGCTTATCACATCTTAGAGAAAGCTTTGCCTCAGGATGAAATTTTCTTACTTCTCTGCCCTTATAATATTTCAGAAAGACAAACTAAAATAGGCTTTTATCAGTCATATGTCATCATTTTAGCTGTTAATATCTATAGGAACACTCATTAGGAGCAGAACAATCAAGCTTGCATACTAACAATTTACTTTCCATAAAGATTTCAAACAACAGTTGAGTGTGAGAAACAACAATAGTTTAAACTATATCGACACGTGCGGTTTTCATTTGAGGACACACAATCAGCTGAAGGCCTCACTGATAGTAGCCTCCTGGCTTGACGAGGCAGTGTAATGGGCACACAAATGGGTATCAGACTGTGCCATTGATTTAATCTGTGGCACTATAATATTGATCTGAGCTTTCTTATTATGCTGAAATTTCATTCAATTAGACTGACAGGAGAGAGCGTCATCCATCTTTCCTTAAAAGAGCCTGTGTGTTTCTCTATAGTCTCCCATGAGCAGGAGGGAGCTTTGTAAAATGTAATGGAGCACATTTAATAGGTCTAACACGAGACGTCAACCTCTTCTTATGGGCCAGCATGACGACAAAAATGACTTCTGTCCGACTAAGTTCATTTATTTCCTTCTGAGCTTAATGACATTAATGATTCTTTGTGTTCTGGGAACTGATGAAGCAAGTTGTTTTTCTTTGTATTTTCTCAAACTAATGAGGTAGCTGATGGACACTTGGCAGGACTTTTGACACAAGTGATTTATTTTTACTTTCGTATATGTCAAACTTTGATATGTGAGTCTGACTTCATTATTTATTTCCACTAGTCTTTCAGTGCCAAAACAGATGTTGATGGATTTTTCCTTGTAATATTACAAATTAGTTCAAATGTACTTGTATTAGATAGCCTAAAAAATAACCACATTTTCATTTATTTATAGTTTTAGACATAGTAAGACCACAATCATTGATTTTTTTTAGTCAGGATGAGTGGTGGTGCTTGAAGCTGTAAATGCAACCCTTTATATATTGTCACTCATTCATTTATTCATTATGCATTACCTGATAAATGCAATTCCAATAGTAACTTCCCCTCATATTAGTCTTTAACACCCTGGAGATGAATTGGTTTGATGTTTTGAAAGCTAAATGTTCAGTTATGATCACAAGTTGGAAGCTTCATTTGTCTCTCTTTCTCATTTACAGCTGAGTAACGGTAGCTTTAAAGCACTTTTGTTTTCTGTCTCGCTCTCTTTTTCCCTTGAACAGTTACCTTCCGCAGCTGAAAAAGTGGTAAAAGACATTGATGAGAGTAAACTGTCTAAATGCCAGTGATGTTGCTGCATCAATGCATACAGAGAAGATCTTTCGAACCATGACTGGTAAAAAAATTGTTGACCACAGTTGCGTCAAGGCAGTCTCACAGTGATACTGGGATCCAGTAGCATTTGTACGTACCCGAACGGTGGTGCGGTTGTCAAACGTAAAAGACTTAATCTGTCCATTCTCCAAGAACACCTTTAGCACATTTGGTATGAGTAGCAAGGAGTCGTCCTTTAGCATTGTCTGAAAGATGTAAAAGGAGAAAATAGCCTAGTTTAGATTAAAAGGACTGTGATAATGTGTTAAAAATAGGCAGCAGGGATGAAAACAATCGACTGCAGTGCTTGTTCTGCACTAAACAGGGAAAATCAATAAGAAGTAGCAAAGAACGACACAAAATGTCCTTTGTGAACAAGGAAAAACTGTCTGAGAAGGGTCACAAACTGTGCCTTAAGATAGCCACCCCATGCATTGTGTTATGATCAAAGAAGGGATTATTCAATTTCTCTGGTCTGCCCATTTAATATTTATGCCCTGCAAAGAAAATTGGATGGTGGGATTGAAAGCATTCCCCACAGAATTGTGTGAGAGAAACCAAGAGAGGAAAGACGGGCTCTAAGCACACTGCTGTTACGCAAAACACTCCTAAAGAGAAAAGTTCTGATATTCTGTCTGGCTCGGATCAAATGAAACAGCGACTCGCCCCTTGCTGTCACCTTTTATTTTATTTTATTTTTAATCTTGCCAGGCTTTTTTTTTTTTTTCAAGAAAATGGTTTATAGCTCAGATTGAAGTTACATTTGCGATCAAAAGAAAAGCAGACTTTCTAATGTAATAAGATAAAACTGTGAATTTTAATACAGTATGAGGCAACAATGCTGATCCATGACCAAGACAAATTAGATTTGAACTAACTGTGAGATTTGTGGGGGGAAAAAATTGAACAGGGATCAAAACAAGTGGAAGACGATTTCACACAACATACTTCATAAAGCCCATTTACTTGAAATGGAAATCTGTGTTCGCAACAGATGCCTGGCAGTTTGTTTAGAGAAAATTAAAGACTCAAGAGCAGTCTGTTCATCTTTGCTAGCAGGAAGTGAGTAAAGTTTGTGTGAAAATATTTTTCCCCATATGTTAAGGGTGCCAAATAACACACTACAACCTCTGTTCCTCAATAAGGAGAGGCTTGAGCACAGTCACACAAAATGTGTCTTTCGAGAAGTTGCCTCAATCACTTTGAGTTATAACAAGGCAAAACAGAATTTTGATGATGCTGATCATCAGCAAAGACATATCAGAGTAAATGGTAAAAAAAAACTAATCAAAACCACTTGTTTTGTTTCCTGTCAGCATGGGCTGTTATGGGCTGTCCTGATGAAATGACATAATTTTATGCACTAGAATCAAAATTGTAAAATATAAATAAATTATATGATCCAAATGCTTGTATTTAAAAACTGTTAATGCCATATCTAATAGTCTTATAATAAGTACAGTATATAATAGCTATAATGGTATAAAACACCAAAGTAGCTGTTCAGTTCATACCATTTGGACTCTCTTAAACTGAAATATGAAATGGACTTGGAGGAATCCATATAGGACTCAATTTAGTGAAAGATCATTAAGAACATTTACTCATCTTCAATCTGTCTGAGACATGCTGTAATTCAATTCAAGGTGGTGCACCAGCTGCACTGGTTTAAAGATGAGCTGTCCAAGATCAAAGCCAACCTGGACCCCGCATTGTAAACAAACTCCAGCTTCACTCCTGCTTACATTCTGGACCTGTCCCAAACTGCTGACTTTTTGCAATCTATTTTTGACACAGTCTCTGAGATATGTGCGAAAATTGTGCACCCATCACCACTCATCTCACTGTTCAGGGTGGTCCCTGTGGATATGTCCTTCAGCAAGTATGAGAGGGCTTGTTTTATGCAGTTGGAAGGATATGTACATTGGATAAGAGAAGTGATCTATCAGATTCATCTAGAACAAATCAGATATACCCTGAAGGGTTCTGTCAAAAGATTTTGGGACACTTGGCAACCTTTTGTGTTGTGTGCAGAAAACATGGCAGTGTCTGTTTAATGCATTTGTATATGTGAATGATCTGGTGTGGGAAGGAAGGGGTGGTGGTGGTGATGGGAGTGTTTCTTCTGTGTTTATCTTTTTTTGTTGCATGTTACAAAAATGAACAAAAATTCAATAAAAATACTTGATTAAACAAACAAACAAACAAACAAAACAAACAAAGTAGGATCTCTCAAAGAAATACATTCTGCCTTCTGACTTGCTTCCAAAGTTTAAATTGTAGAATCTCACTCAACATTTAGTGCATACGTTGGCGACAGTCGTCAACTCCTAACATATCCATTCAAATTGGCTTAATTTTGTGTTTCATTTTGTGATTGTTAATGTTGCTCAGCTGTACCAGCAATCTTGAATCTCCACAGCTTTCCAATCTGTAAAAATTAATCAGTTGTAGATGTTCATCCACTGATTACTTTCTGAGAGTGTCAATAAAAGATGTTCTGCTAACAGACAGACAAGGCTGACTTCAACATTTAAGGCCACAGTTTTAAACCAAGATTTTACACAATCTGTTACTGCTTAGAAATATGCTACTCAGAGTTATGTACTCTCAAGGAATACCACACCCACTTATCGCTCGATGTCTGTAAGACTGAGGAGTTCTAATATTTTTGGGTTTAGTAAGGTTGATCAGTCGTGGTAGCTACATGTATCTTAAATATTGTTGATACAAGTTACGAGTTGTGAATGTACATGCAATTAAAACGTTCTGAGTTTCACTAAAATCTGTTGAAAGGGTCATGAGATGTTTTGCTAACTAAAAAAATGTACACGCAATTGAACAGTCACTTGACTTTCACGGTGGCAAGCACTACCAATATTTAATATAACAAGAGGCTGGGTGCAGTGCAAGATTTAAATCCTGCCCCAGCTATGCAATAAAATGGAACACAGCTCTTGGAAATAATGAAAAAATAAATTCATATCATTTTGCAGGGTCTTGTCTCTTGTTGATTTAGCTAAAAGAAAGGCCATGTGACACCAACATTGTGTGCAGTGGAGTAGGTGGGAATTTAAGCCCCATATCATTAAGAAGCAGACACTAATTCCAAAACTACAGCATGCCAGCACAAATAAAATGGGATCACGAAACGTCAATTCCCAACACAGGAAGAAGGCATGACATTACGTCTATTTTTTTTTTAACAGTCCCTGGTCAATAATTACAGCTGTCAGCTCACAGTAACAAATGGGGGAGGGAAGGTGCAACTTTGTACTACATAAATATGATTGGGGGGAAAAAAATCCCTTTTTGCATCTGGCAACTCAGGAACTACAGGAACATTATAATAGAAGCATTAGATGATTTTGAAGTTGAGACTTATTAACACTGCAAATGAGCAGATTTCCTGTCTGAGGTCTAATCAGAAAGCTGTGGCTTGGTGGATGTAATGACCCAGCCTGTGTTAATTGCCCATTTTATTTCAAGTAAATAAACTTTAGACTTATAAAATATTTATCTATGTTTAACTGACACTACTGAATATGTCTCTCGTTATTTTTGCGAACCGTACGTATCACACAAATGGTTTATATAGCTTGTTATGTAGATTATACTGGTAAGTGTGTGACTACTGTGTCCTCTATCTAAAACACAAGACTGTGCACAGACAGCCTACAGGACTAAAACAGTTTTGATAGGTGACACCGACATGTTGCACTTCTGCGAACCTAAATCAGTCATAAAGCATTTCACAGCAGTCTTTGTCTATTAAACACACTCATATTAACAAAATGTTTGGAGAAAGATGTGTTTGTGGATTTTTTTTTTTTGATAAGGAAAAAAGTAGAAGCGGACAGGGAACAACGAGGCACATCGAGGTAAACTTACTGAGTCTGGGTCACTGATGGACACTTGCTCTGAAAAGCGCACTTTAGGCGGGTTTGTTCGTAGGCGGGCCTTTTTGGCTGCACTTATGAAGGCAGACTTAGGTGACTGAGGATGAGAAGAAAGAAAAGGAGAATAATTCTGCAAAGGAAGGCTGACTGAAGGATGACACATAAAATAAAGATAACTCAGCTCTTATGCTACGCTGTAAAGAAGAGCGTTGGATAAATGCATGATAACAACTGCAGTACTCCGAAAGGTTTTCATGTTTTTCATCAGCAAAAATGTCCAATATTTAGGACTGTTTGTCTAAACACAACGCTTCTCTTGTCACACACACAAAACAACACAATAACCTATTATTCAACAGGATAAATAGTACATTTTCATTGTTTCAGTAATGATTAATACATCAACGTACAACCCTTGTTTGATAAAGTCTCACGTGGGTGTTTATGTGCCCACTTAGAGTACTGAGGGGTTACCAGAAAAAGAAATGACTCCAGAGTATGACCGTGAATACTAATGCAGGCCTTCACTAAATTACTGTGCACTTTTGAAACAAAACTGTAAAGTTTTCTTCCTCCCTGTACGAGTCAAAAGGAAAGGAAAAAGACAGATGAGGACTGAGCGAAATCTTGAGAGAGAAGAGGATGAAAGAGAACGAGTGTCCCATTGTACTACCTGATGTGGCTGCAGCACAGTGAGAGCGATAGTCTCTTTACAGCGTCTGTGGAGAGACAGCAGAGAATGGAGTGGGTTAGATAATGGCGCAGACAGCGCAGAACATACAGAGGAGTTTATCTCTGCTGGTTTCTTGTTGTTTTTTAGCTGCTAAAGGACTGACTCATCCACAGGTTTGTGTTGATGTCACGCATCACCTGCAGTAAGAAACACTTTGTTCCTTTGGATCCAACCCTCTTTACCCAAGTCATACTGCTGATCACCTGACCTGTGGGACCCCCTTTCCTCCCCCCTCCCTCCTGGGACAGTAAAGGATGTTACCTTACAAGGTCTATGACTCTCTCTCGGGGCGCGTCGCTCACCGTCTCTTCGTTAATGGCCAAGATCTGGTCTCCGGGCAGAAGCTTTCCAAAGGAAGGGCCGTCTGCAGATGAAACACGCATGTGCATAAATGAATGTTTAACTTCAGCCGTTGCTCTTGCTGTGTTCTGGTGCCTTTCTTTTGCACATACATGCGCACTAACCTGCAGAGACGGAGCGTACAATGACAGGCCTCTGGCTGCCTGCAATGAAGCCAAAGCCTTGAGTTGGGTGCCTCTTGATGGTGACCTGTCGAGCTGAGGGAGGACTTAAGGTACCACTGTCCATACCATCCTGGCTGTCCTCTAACATGTCAGTGCTGTAGAGGACCCACAAAATAAAGCTGTATTTCAGAGGTTCATTGGAAAGGTTATGGATAATTAATATCTTGTTTGTCAAAAAGCTAATTAAAGGCCTTCAGTTATAGAAATAGAGGTACATCACATGAAAAAAAAAACAGGTTTTCTAAAACAATATTTATTTGCCGTTTCTATAAACATCCTTGTAAACATGGTGCAATGTCTAGAAATGTCTTCATTCACATAAAAACAGAAAACGACCCAAAACACTGTGGTAATTATGCCAGGCCAGTATGTGGTGCTGTAACGCTGCCAGAGAAATACATAAAAAGCAGGAAATAAGACGTGCATCATGTGCATAAAGCTTGCACACTGGGTACAAAGTATAAATACAAAAGTTAAAATTTTAACTCCCTCAGCTGTTTATTTTACTTCTTTGTTGTTAGTCGAGTATGTGGTGAATGTTCTTGTCCAACAACTTTGTAATGGAAGTAATGCAGTATACAAAGGTTTAACTGTTCATGAGCAACTAAGATCTGTACCATGAGCAGCACTAATGCAACCTTGGAGTGTGCCATTATTGGTGTTAACCTGATACTATGCTCAGATCATTGACCCAGTTTGGTTTATACTTTGGTTGTTGGAAAGATGACGTGACGTTTGACTCCAAAAACCTTTGGTCAGCTGAGGAGTTCATGGTCAGCTTACTGTGATGAGAACAAGGATCCCAAACCAACATCCGTCCACCACCATGCTTTACAATTACTATGAGGTGGCAGTGCTGTATTTTTTTGTTTTTAAACATAGTGCTGTGCATCATAGATAAACATCTCTAATTTAGTCTCATCAGTCCAAAATACACTGTTTCAGAAGTCTTCTGGTTCATTCTGATGAAACTTTTACAAACTGTGCTGCCATGTTTTTTTCTCCCTGTAACCCTTCCAAAGAAGTCATGTCTGTTCAATCTCTTTCTAATTGTTGTTTATTGTTGTGTCCACCTTATTTGTGGGTTTGTCTACAACAGGTCTCTCTCGAAAATGAGTCCGTGTGACGCAACGAGGCTATAAATAAAGGTTGACCGAATGAATTTTAGGTTAGGCTAGAAGTGGGGCTATGACATAATTTTCAAAAGGTTCTATTTTAGCGGCCTACACAAAATTGCAAGGTTGGGGTTTCAACATTTGTATTTATTTATTTATTTTTTTTACTCTTGAAGCCATTAAAAAAAATACAGTTCTGTGAATCTGAAAACACTTGCTGTGTAGATGCAAGGCTGAAGTGACACAAACAAACAAACAAACCAAAAAAAGAACAAAAAAAAAAAAAAAATCCCAACAACTCTCAAAATATGCAGTTCCCCTGTAAAAAGCGCTAATGTTGAATTCTGACTGAATTTATGAGCTGATGGCTAGTCAGATCAGGGCCAAAAACCAAAATTCATTCAACCTTTATTCAAACAGGTTAGTCCCATTGAGCCACGAGGCCTCATTTACAAGAGAGACCTGGATTTTAACAGAGTGATGACAACAGTGGATAACAACGACAGCAATAGACATTCACTAATGAGTTTTACAAATGTAAGTTTTTTTTTTTAACAATTGAAAACAAAATGATAATTAAAGGAAAAAGAAACAGCGAAGAAACAGCTAGATTACGAAGCGCTGTAGAATACTAAAAACAAACATAACTGCATTGGATTACCACTTAATAAAGAAAAAAAAAATCCATCTCAAATAGAAAAAAATTGGTTTATATCATTTTAGAACGCTTTAACTTTCTCTCAGTTTGCATGACAAGGTTTCTTTCATACTTCTATGGTTATTTGCAAGTGCACATAGTTATAGCAGCAGATTATTTGGTGTAATTTGACAACAGTTTATAAAATAACATTTGCAGAAACTGCTGTAAGCATTTTGAGACTGGAGTAGTTTTAGGATGGCAGCAGTCCACTTTGGTTTTGTCCCCGCATGGAACAAATGTTTGTTTTGAGTGTGAATGTACCAGTGTCTGTAAGCATTGTGTACCTGTCACAAGCGTTCGTTTGTCCATCCTGGACCTTTGCCATTCCCTGAGAGTAGGGAGCAACATGGGACAGGTCTGCACTGCAAAGGCTGCTCTCGCTTTTGCAATCATTCACCTGAGCAAGAGAAATAAAAGCAAAATGAAAAGACAAAAACAAATAAATAAATAAATAAATCTGTGAGATGTGGAGCTTCTTGAACCGTGAAATTCCAAGTTTCCTAGAATCCTCAGAGTTTCTCTTTCTATAAAGTTCAAAATGCTCAAGCATAGACATTTATGTTGAAATGTTGTTTGGTATATTATTTTATCAAATTAAATTGCTGAAGTTCCATGATTTGGTAGACTATAATATTTTATCACATATGTATAGAGCTCAGAAAAATATACTACCTTCTAATATCCAAATGTATTTTGTAAAAAGATCTAGATGTTACAATCTTAAGGGGAAAGATGTATTTGCTAAACCACAGTTTAGAACCAGTTTGAAGGGAAGATCTACCGTAATTCAGGGAGTTGGATTGTGGAATGACTTAGAAACAGATGTTAAGGATGCCATATCAATTTCTGCATTTAAGAAACTGGTTAAAATCAAGTTGTTAAATGAATATCTATGATTGTATTTTAATGAGTAGTGTATGAGAATTGTAAAATATTTTGATTTACTTACTTGTTTTTGTTATTTACAGGAAACGTTTGAATTGCTTATTAGATAAGGAGCAGATTTAATAAGATTTTTTTCTTCATCATTTTATAATTAATATTTTGTTATTTTTTGTTACATACATGTTGATTGTTACGCATTTATTTTTATAAAATGAATAAATAAATAAAGAAATAAATAAATATTTGCTAAAAAATGTCTAGTATTTGAGGCATGCCTACCAAAAAAATGCAATTATCAAGAACTTTCTGAAACAATCCACACAAAGGATGTAGCATATTACGGTCTCGGAAGCCTGACACTTTCTGCCCGTGTGGACATGAACGCTGTGAACCACACATGCTCTTTTACAGATGCCTGTGTGGGCGGCCGCGAAGGCAAGATCACTGAACGAG
The DNA here is from genome assembly GCA_031762355.1 of Hypsolebias martinsi. Classification (NCBI taxonomy): domain Eukaryota; kingdom Metazoa; phylum Chordata; class Actinopteri; order Cyprinodontiformes; family Rivulidae; genus Hypsolebias; species Hypsolebias martinsi. The sequence continues at coordinate 23,886,076 of JARVGQ010001175.1, read as the reverse complement.
TAAGTGCATGTGTGTGTGTGTGTGTGTGTGTGTGTGTACATGTGGGTTTTTGTTTTTTAGGCAGAAAAATGGAAATCATTGTGTGAGAGAACGAGCCAGCCAGATATTTATGCTGTTGTGATTGCTGACTCAAGATAAGACACTGATTGTGATGTTAATGGTGCAGATGGGCTGGGAGAAAAAAAAAGGCAGATGCAGACAAAGAGCATAACAGTACCGCTCAGGATTATTATGCAGAGTTACATTGTTGAGAGCAAATATCTTTCTGAGAGCCACAGTCAGAGAATAAAGTGTCGGCTAAGGAGGGAGGGTTGGCCACAATAGTCAATACTTTAGATTTATATTCTTGTCAGTTGTCGCACATGATAACAGAGGCTTATAGGGGAATGGGGCTCATTTCTAATTCCAGTGATGCATTACTGATCTCTAACTTGTGTCAGAGTATCAGAAGAGCTTTGATCTGTCATAGATAGGCTTCATTTTGAACTCAGTTCATAACCAAAAATCCATCACATTCCACATGCTTTGAATCGACAAATAAAAAAAAGCTAGATCCGAACGAAAGCTTTTGCATTCACGTGGCTTACAAAGACATGATATGTCTGTACCGAAGGTGCACAGTGGAGAGAAGTGACGCCGCCTTTGCTTGTTCAGCCTCTGAAAAAAAAAAGAATGACATTTTTGGTTGTCCCTAAAGTTTCTGCTAGAGCTCATCTTTCCCATTTATCTCATCGCTCCGTCCTAATGTCATTCCCCTTCCACCATCCGTTCCTGGAAGCAAATTCCTGGTGGTTTGGGAGGGATGTGTGTGGATTTGAAGATACCTCCTAACCTCTTCTTGAATTCAGACAAGGTCAGATTTGGGACTTGAGTAAGGGGGCAGTGACCCCACGCCACGGAGACATAACTCGAACTGCAAAGAAGCTGAAGCTGCCACCAGTCTGACTGTTCGCTTCCTCTGTTCACTTTTTGTGGTGGAAGTTACAGCGTTGAGAGCTCCTCATACTTTAAGGGTCAGTTTTTAGCATTCACTACAAGTGATGAGGTAGAACCTAACAGATGGGAGAGTAATGAAGTAGCTGGCGGACACAGCATGCTTACATGTCTGCAAAGATAAACAGCTATTCGGCACAAAGACTAACCTTTCACTGAGAGAAGACACCGAGGAATACTGTCAAGAAATGAGCCCCAAGGGCATCGGTAGGCCTTTCTGTTGCTATGACTACAGCTCTAGTGCGCCTGTCGAAGCTCTGGCGGATGGAGAGTTGGTGGGTGGATGAGAATAGTGATGTGGTCGCTACAAGAGAGCGATGGCCGAGCAGACGCTCTTTGATCACCTCGCATCGGCCCTGGCCAGAAGCCAATATTTTCTCAGGCACCAGAGGTCATGGCTTCATACACCTGCTCTGTTTCCAGTGTCAGTAGCCCACCAAGCCTCGGGGCTGACCTTTCACTTATTAACCCTACGGGCCTGAACTCTCACAGCTCTGTCATAAAGGACAGCATTTCATTCTGCAGAACTAACCAAGCAGTCAGTACTTTTATTCCAGCTCATACAAGAAGCAGTAAACTCTTAATTAAAGCGTTTAGTCATTTGTGGCATTTTTAATGAGTGTATTATCATAATTAATGTTATGTTTATATAATAAGAGGGCGAAGAACGCATCAGAAAGCAAACAAGTTTCATCTGCTTCATATTAGACGCACCTTGAATGCAGATTAATTTCTTGTTAAAAAAAAAAAAAAAACCCAAAACATTTTAAAATCTCTTTTTTTTTTTTTTTCCCCAGAATCTTAGAACTTTTGTTTTATATGCATTACAGCAAAGAAGGGAAGTTGTTACTATTGTGGTTGACCTACGGTTGTAAATTAAATTTAATGAAAGAAAAGAGTACTAGGCAAGTGCAGGAAGATAAAAAAAAAAAAATAAAAATAAAAAGTTAAACACCAAGACAGGGTGATGGAAATAAACTGACTGACAAGGTCATGTGACTGTTTTACAATTCAGGTCTCTCTTGTAAATGAGTCCTTGAGGCTCAATGGGATTAACCTGTATAAATACAGGTTGAATGAATGAATGAACAATAAACAAAATATCAGATTAAGCAGATAACAAAATTGGCAGTATGGACACACGGCTGGTCTCATGTCAGTAGTGTGATGAGCTTTGTTGGACTTGGATACAAGTTGCGATATGACGCAAAACAGAGTCATACATTCACTGCACCCTCTTCTGCAGCAAGTTGGTACAGTTGCAATCCAAATCAGTACAAGACAGTATCAGTGTGGATAAGACAGGAAAGGTGCCACTATTGCATGGCTCTACTGTCAAGGTAATTTGAACTACTGTCAGTGGTGACTTGAGGACAGACCCTAAGACTCATCATACCATGATGAAGGGTATGATGAATGTCATTGAGTTTCTCCACAGCATTTTTAGGTGTTGTCATCTTCCCTCTGTGTCACCATACCTACACACGATAGTTCATTATCTGTACCCACTTATATTCCACATTGTGGGTGTTGCTGGTGTCGCTAGTGCCCATGTCCAGCAGTCTTTGTGTGAGAGACGGGGTACAACCTGGACAGGGCACAGGGCCACATTGAAATAAATGAGGCAAACAACCATGTTTACTGTCACTCACGCTCAAGGACAATTTAGTTATCAATTAGTCTACCATGAATGATTGTGTTGGTCTGTGGGAGAAAACGGGAGTACTAGAAAAATACACATATTTACGGAGAGAATATGAACCATATTTTCTCCTTTCTGGGGCCCAGAAAGGTCCTTGGCCAGGACTGGATCTGTCAAACTTCTCGCTGAGAAGCCTCAGCTTTACAAACTGCGGCCCCATGCCACCCACATGATAGTCACCTGTGGTAATCCAGAACTGATATTCACTGCATTAAATTATGTTTTTCCGCTCATCAAAAAGCCCCTGCCTCCTGGTAACAGCACCACTCCAAATGCATCCAGTGTTGTTTTTAGCGGACTACGTGTGGGAGGGTGGACCTATAGTTTGGCTGCTGTTAGTCGTCGAGACAGTGCAAACTGAAGCATTGCTTTTGGGTGCTTGTCCGTTTTATTTTCATGTGTTTATTTATTTATTTTTTTAATTCTTTGAACAATTATTGCATTTTAAAATAAATAGAAGCTTTGGTAAGCAGAATAAAGGTAAATAAAAAAATAAATCACATCCTAAGATGAAATCAAATCAATCACTACTGTTGATCTATGAATGGAGCGCTAGAGTTGCATTCAGCCCTAAAAAAAAATCTGACCCGACTTGGTCCTAGCCCGTAAGCATTTTTTCCCAGCCCGACCTGACCCGACTAATTAATTGTAATTATACCCACCCCTCCCCCCACCCAAAAAAAGAACTTTTAATGATTTTGTAAGCAAATCAGTTTGACATGAAAGTTTTAAAAATGTAACAAAAGAAAGATTCAAAATTTCTTGATTATTAACAAGTCACCAAATGGATATTAACATTCTAAACAAATGGCCTAAAGATTCATCTCTAAAGATAGGCTATTATACAGATGAGCAAAAATATTTTTAGAGCAAAAGTATTTAGAAAAATACAGAACAAGGCTATTTTAATTGAATGCGCTGCTCGCTTTTGTCTTTTGTAGCTTCAGATGCTGTGCTGGGGTCACACGCACAATTAAAACCACATCAAAAGCCCGAGCCCCCAAATTTTGGGTCGGGTCTGACTGGGGGGGCTTGGGCCAAAATTTGCAGCTCTAGTGAGAGCTAAGCTTGTCAGGATGGTGCACTCTGGTGGCTGTTTTCTGCACCTGCACTCCCATTCTAGTAATTAATATTTTTCTGTGTCACCTCTGTGTCCGTTCCAGGTGTTTGTGGTTATGTCTCATTTAGTCTGTGTATATAAGTCTGAGTCTTTGTGTTATTTGTTGTCCAGGCATCTTCTGGTGAGATCTCCTGAGTTCCTAGAGTTTCTTGGTAACTGAATATGTTTTGCTGCCACGACAGTTCCTTTATTTTGAATCCGTAAAGGGTTTCTTGTTTTACCACCTGGTTTCCGAATCCTGCCTGCACCACTGGGTTCTGCTCTTAATCCACCGCTTATGACAAAGATGAAGGACATTCAAGGTGTGAATACAAACACTACTCCATTAGTATGAGACTAAAAGCAGCAGTATCGTTCAAGAAATTTAGACAACCAACTGAGAACCTTTGAGGAGAGGGTAAATAAGCTGCTTGTTCTGTTTCGGTCCAATATTTTGGGTCAAACATCAAACACAGTCATTGCTGAATGCCAACTTACATTTTCTTTGTTCATTTAACATTTTCCCCCATCTTTTTATTTCATTCAAATTGAATGATGTTGACATTGTTCAGTCGTCTGTCAGAAACCATCGGTGCCACATTTGAGAAAAGAAAAATAATGCAGAACTCCATCCTCTTTGGGTCACATCAACAAACACATGCTTTATCTTAAGAGCACAGCTAACTGCATTTGTTTTTATGCAGCATATAGCTGAAACCTCACAAAAATCATGTACAGTGGTGCTTGAAAGTTTGTGAAGCCTTTATAATTGTCTATATTTCTGCATAAATATGACCTAAAACATCATCAGAGTTTTACACAAGTCCTAAAAGTTAAACAAATTAGACAAAAATATTATTCTCAGTCCAATAATTCTCAGTCGGGTCATTTTGACAGTTTCTTTTTTATAGAAATGTTTCTGGGGGCTTTCCTGTCCCTCGCTGACTCCACCCAGGAGAATAAAAATGAAACTGTCCAGATGACCCGACTGATAATTATTGGATTTGGTACCTGGATGATTGAGCATGAACTTTGTTGCTTTGAACACTTTGGCTGTGGCTACCTGCCTGGGAGGAGTTGACGTTGAGGTCACAGAACTGTTTTATGTTGGAACTGTCGAGTAATTCACTGCAGACACACCAATAGTTGCACAAAAAAACAATATTACACCCCCTTTAATGCAACATTTGGACATAATTACTTTAGGCTGTTTTTATTTTACTTGCAGCACTTTCTGGCTCCTTTCTTTTTTAAATAGTTTGTTTTGGTTTAATTAAACTATCAGTCATGGAAATAGAGGACCTATCTCAGCTTCAGAGAGCATGTCACATTCCTAAATTATTTGGCTAGTTTCCTTTTACGCTTGAGATTTTTATTTAAACTTGTTTTACTGGCTGTGCTCATTGTTGATCTCCCTGATTAACTGTGAGGTGAATGTAATTTGTGAAGTATAATGTGAATCGGCGACAGAATCAAATCTAAAACTTGACATTTGTGCAGGATTTGCTGAAAACTGGAAAGTTGTAAATAACTGTAAGTGCTATTACAGTGAATATTTATGACTTATATCGTCAGAATTTATTTGCTCATGATAAGTTAGGAAAGTATGAAAAGCAGGTGGCGCTGGAGATTTAGAGTACATTTAGTCTAATTTTAGTTCTTGAACACGGTTAAAGACAAGAATGAATGACTTTGACTCCAGCTCTTTTCTTTAGAGACTAAAACTAATCAGAAAATGGGGATGTGTGGTGATTTGCTCATCAACGGGAGCCCTTTCTTTCTCTTATAATCAGTTCACTGCAGATGAGTGATTCTGAGCTAAGCAGCCTTTATTTTACTAAAAGAAGTTCAAATAGGGAAGATAAATGTAAAGACTGTTACTTTTATATCTTTATCATCAGCCAAAGAAGGCAAGTGCTAGTGTTTTTGCCTGTCTGTGTTTGTCTGTACTGTTAGCAAAATATCCAAGAGCCACCAGATGAATTTTATAAAGATTCTCAGGAAACAATCACTGGATCTACATATACAACTTATTAAATTTGGAGCCAGCCCATTTCAAGATGGCTGCCACAGCCAGCTGACCAAATGAAAGACAAAGATGGCTACGACTCAGTCGGTTTTATGAACAATGAGCAAAACACTGATGTGGTAGTAGCTGCGCATAGTCTGTAACATACTTTGAGCATCTACAAATTGTGCATTTTTTAAAACTTAAAACAAGGGCAATTTGGGGAGTGGTGGCACAGAGATTAGAGAAGATGGGCGTGTGATCGGAAAGTCGCATGTTCAATTCCCCGGACTGACAACATCAAAATGTGGGTGGAAAAGGTGAATCACCCACACCAGCCTCCACCCTCATTTGCCCCACTCTGGGCCCTTGAGCAAGGCTCTTAACCCCCCACCATCTGCTCTCAAACAGGTCTCTCTTGAAAATGAGCCCTCATGACTCACTGTATAAATAAAGGGTAAATAAAATAAAAACAACAACAACAATAGGCATCAACCCTGTTTGTCTGTTAGCAAAATATCTCATGAACTCATGCACAGATCTTCATGAAACTTTCAGGAAGTAATTAGCCTACTGGGTGTACATCTACAACTGCACAATATATGTAAAGCACATAGGCATACCCTTTTTGTGTTAGCTGATCTCAATGAGCTGTGGTGGCCATTTTAAATTCATTCTACCTTTATTTTGACTGGTTAGTCCCATTGAGCCTCGGGGACTCATTTACAGAGACCTGATTTTAACAGAATGATGACAACAGTGGATAACAACGACAACAATAGACAACCATTAAAGGTGCGTACAATTTTTTTTTGAACAAGTTAAAGTAAAATGGCAACCCAAAGGAAAATCAAAAGGAAATGTAACAACAAAACAAGAATAAAACAGCTAGATTATAAGGCGGTGTAGAAAACTAAAAACAGGAACATGTCTACATTGGTTTTTCCATGAACTTAACAGAAGTTTAAAGCCACTTAGAGCGGTCAAGGTCGAGAGCTTCAGATCTTTTTGCAAGATATTCCAGGAAACGGGAGCAGAGTAGGAGAAGGCCCTTTTGCCTACTTCAATTTACTGAAACTCTCAGGAATTTTTCATTGGTTGTTTTTCTACAACTGATCATCGTTTTGAGTCAGTCCAAAACAATATGGGAGCCACAGCTAATATAAAATGATCTAACCCAAATACTAGAACTTAGTCAATTTTTGCAGACAAGGGGCTAAAATTTGACATGGTAGTAGCAGAGAGCAATTAAGTTTTCAACATTATGTTCCAGGTTTGAACAAAACAAATACAACTCTCGTATTTCAACATAAGACACTTTTAGCTTGAAATTCTGTCAAGCAAGGCAGCGGGTGATATGCATTCCTTGTAATGGATGTTAGGCCTGCTTTAAACTAATTTAGAGGATACTTCTTCCTGGTAAACAGTAAAAGCTGAAACTCTGAGAGCCTCATGCTCTTCTTTCAGTGAAATTGTGATTTCACTAATGTTAATGTTTCAGTAACTTTAAGGATAAAAATATTTATCTAGCTGCAGTTTCCACCTACAGGTTTGTGTTTTTACTTGATTTTCTCTTTACACAAATGGCCTTCCAGGTTGGAGCTGATGAAATCCATTCATCAAGCCAGTCTGTCCAGTTTATCACTTTCACTTCCTGAAGTTTTTGCCCTTTCAAGCTAACATTTTTTCATGTTATTGTTATTATTTTTTTAACTTGTTAAAAAAAACAAAACAAAACTGTGTTTTCTCTCTTATGATTGTCTATTGTTGATTGTCCAAGGAAAATCTATTGCTGTATTGTTGCTGTTAT
>JARVGQ010001175.1:23824691-23837630 GCA_031762355.1 Hypsolebias martinsi | reverse complement strand
ATCTTTTTTTAAATTGTTATGTGTAAATTGTTTCTTTGTAATTTGTATTTTATTATAAAATGAATGAATAAATGAAAAATGAAAAAAATTAGCCATCTATAAGGGGAGTCTTACTGTAAAGTGGTACCACTGAAAGTTATTTCCAAAGCGAAGGCTACTTATTGCATGAAATATGTGCTTTGAACCTTAGCATTAACTTTTGGCATTAAATCTGCTCTCTGATAGCAAACTATCTCATGAACTACATTATAGATTTTAGTGATATTCCCAGAAAGTAATGACTGGATATACATCTACATCTCAAAAATCTTTGGAAGCAAAAGCCGATTCAAGATGGCTATCACAGCTAATTAACCTTAGCTAACACAAATATGGCCAAATATCAGTCCATTTTACACATATTCATCTAAATCTGGTGTGGAAGTAACTGAGATTCTTTCCCAGCACATATTCCAACTGCTAACAGATCACAAAAGAAAAAAAAAAGAAGTAACATTGCATTCTCTTCTCATCATAAAGGGGTCTTAGCTCAAAACTTTGGCATGAAAGTACAAGGGCAATTCCTTTAAGTGATGCTAGGCCTATAATTAACATTTGACGTCAACCCTATTTAAGATGGCAGCCATAGCTAGCAAACACAAAATGTCTGTAGCTTAGTTTAACATATATACAGCTAGAGTTTAAAGTGGTAGTAGCTGAGAATCATTCTCATCATGTTCATTAAGTGTTAACCGATGGCACAAGATCTTCCAAAGTTTAAAACTTCGGAATGGAAGGTGGACATGACGAACTAATAATGACAAGAATTTGCAGGGCATCGCTGTTATTATAAACATCCTGTTTTTATTTTCAAGGTTATCTTCCATCACAACTCAATGATACATTTTTTTTAACCTGCCAAGCCAACAACATAGTGACACGAGAAAACTCTGCTTGGCATTTCAATTACTCGCAAAATGCTTGAAAACCGCAGCTCACATAAATGTGTAAACCCAGACGTGTTGCTGAGGGAATGCAAATGTTCCTTATTCCCCCCAAGAACATGACAGCAAGTTTACAATTCATAACATCTCCTCGTATATTTAGATGTTTTTCTGTCAGATGACTCATGAGATACACAGGAAACATTTTCATTACAGCTGCTCACTTATCCATATTAAAAAGTGGGGTGAAATTCAAGGCCATGATTCAACGTGGAAGAGGTTTTATCAAGCTTAAGTGGCCGTGAGCATTGTGGGAACAAATAAAATGTTTTTGCTGTTCACAAACATTGTATTTTTATGCTAATTAAAGAGAGAGCTTTAGAGTCTTTTATTTATTTAAATTGTGCAGCTGTTTTAATAAAATAATTACGGGATGATTAAAATATCCAATTCAGATTTTTTTTAGACCAAAGATAAAAAAAACGCATGTAATCCAAATTGATATTTGCATTACTTTGATGGTGAATTTCCATGTAACAGCTTACAGCGGCTGCAGATTTGATAAGTGTGACTGCAGACTTTTCACGCTGCAGTATTTTTCCAATCCCTTGGTCTGTTGTAGCAACAGCCACTGGCAGAATCACCTGGCCGTCACAAAGAAAGTCCTGCTCTGCATCAGCTCTCAGGTCGCTGGCATGCAGACAATGCAGAAACGCAGACGTGAGCAGAAGCCGCTAAGGACGTGCACACACATATTTGCCATGCGTGTGATCACACGTTTTACTGCAATATCGTAAAAACAGAGGATTCCCATCCACACCAAGTCCACAGCTTCTGACTGGGTGTGAGTAACGTCTCTGAAGAACGGCAGCAAGACCAAAAGTGTTAGAGGGTGGATCATTGCTATTCATGGCTCATTTTAAAATGCTTATTACTGCATGATAAGTCATTGAGAAAGAAGTTATGCATTTAAGGGGGAAAAAAATAGCTTTTCCCCTTGGCTCGTTGATAAAGGATTTGGCAATTTTCTTTGTATAATTATAATTTTATATGCTGTTTCAGGTCAAACCTATAAGGAGACAAGTAATGGTCCTCTCTTAGTGGATGTGGCCTTTCTTTAGATGTGAAAACTGTTTACTTTTTCCATTATAAAAGCAGTCTCACGGCTTCATGATACAATTTTATGTTAGCTTCATGTGCAACCTTGCACAGCTTTGGTATGTTACAAAACATAAATTGGAACATTAAGGGTTTACTTACAATCTCTGAGCGCTGACAGGCGGTTACTTTTTGAGCAGGGAGCTGCACAAACACACACGAGCATCAAGATGTTAGTGTGTTTACCTGTTGAGAAACAGAAAGGAGAAATAAACCCTTAATGCTTGTCAATTTCAAATAATGCTGAATAAATCATTCAACCTTTATTTATACAAGTTAGTCTCATTGAGCATCGAGGACTGATTTACAAGAGAGACGTGTTTCAAATAAAGAACATGGATGGACAATCATATAAAAAGCTTATAAAATGAAAAATAAATATAAAAAATATATAAAATCGAAACAAAAACAAGCTACATTATAAAATGATGTAGAAAACTACTTTGTAGAAACAGGAACATCTGCAATGGTTTTTGCCATGAACTTAAAGGTTGTTTAAAATCCCTAAGAGTGGTCAAAGTCTACATCTTCAGATCATTTCGCAAGGAATTCCAGGTTACAAGAGCAGAGTAAGAGAAGGCCCTTTAACCCAGTTTGGTCTGCAATGAGGGGACACTGCAGGTAATTACCGGTGTGTCTTGAGAGCACATGCTGTAGCTGCACTCATGCAGTGGCATGTAGCAGGAGATGTATGAAGGCAGCAGACCAAGAAGTGATTTAAAGATGAAAATGTACCAGTGGGAGAGTCTGCATGAGTTAATGATGATCCGTTAACCAGTGAATACAGGGTGCAGTGGTGGGTACGATAGTTACACCCAGTTGTGAATCTTAGTGCACCATGATAGACAGCGTCCGTCATCTGCAAGGTGCTTGCATGAGCGTTCATGTAAATAATGTCACCATAGTCAATGGAGGGAAGGAAGGTAGCAGTTACAAGGTGGTTCTTATTGTCCAGAGTTAGGATCTATTTCTTAAATAGAAACCCAGTTTTACATTCAGTTTCTTTACCAAGTTTTCAACATGAGGCTTAAAAGAGAGATGTGAATCGACCAAATTACCCAAGAATTTATAAGAATTGGCAAACTCAATAGGAACACCATTCGAAGATAAAATAGAAGGAAGAACTGCTGAGATTGACTTCCTTTTTAAAAACTACATCCCTTTGGTTTTGTCTGCATTTAGCACAAGTTTGAGACAGAATAAAACTGACTAGATGTTGAATTAAGACTGTAAGAGCTGAAAAACCTTAGCAACTCTTCTAGCTTGACAGTAAACAACTGTGTTGTTGGTATAAAAATGTAAAAATGCATCAGGAATGATTTGAGAAAGAGGGTGGGCCCTAAAACTGAGCCTTGTGGTACACCACTGTTGACGATAGCTGGAAGACGTACCATTATATGTTGAATGCCTTGCCTCCAATCTGAGAGATAATTAGTGAACCAACTAGTAGTGTGATCTGAGAAACCAATTTCTGAGAGCTTATGACACAAGATGTCATGGTCCACAGTGTCAAAATTTTAGGCAGATAACATTGTTGGCTTAAATGTTCTCATGACAGAAACCAAATGATAGTAGCAGTTTGATAATAAACTATAGTCTGTAGTTCACAAACAATTTATTCATGGACCATTAACGAGAACTGTTCTCTTATTATAGCATTAAATAGCACCTATATTACTTTTTAAAGTTATACAAATATAGTAATGTAGAGTCACTAGCACAAGCATCACTACAGACTTTCATTCAACGTCTATCTTCAACAATATTTATTCAATTTAAAAAGCTAGTCTTTTGAAAGAAGCAAAAAAGAAAAGTTTTTTCACCTAAACACAATCAAACTTCATGTCAGCCTTTAGCTAAGGGGATGATTTGTCTGATGGTAAACAACACTGCACCTTAAATTTCTCATCATAGTGTATTCAGTTTTATACCTGATCAAACTGTTTGTATTCCACACTGTTTCTGTATCACTGTTGATAGGGACTTCCTGACAATAAAAATAAATAATTTCAGGCATTTTTCAAGAATATTTTTTAAAGCTAAACTACTTTCATTTTGGTTATGTCTGTTCTCAGTCAGCCTAAACATTGCAAATCCAAAGAGTTTAAAAAAGAGCTACTGGCCTTTTCATGTTGATTTTCTTTTGCTTCTCATCTGAGAGGTTTTCTCAACTTAAAGTATATTGTGCAAAGTCCATGCTGTTCAAAGCTTTGCAGCCCTTTTGGCTCGAGTTGAGAAATATTCTCAGATGAGAAGTGTTCAAGAAAATACTTCCAGTTGTACTCTTTACTTCACCTCTTATTTCTACTTGCATCTGTTCTCATAACTAATTCAAACAAATGCTGTACTTACTTTAAGTGCTTGACTTTGGTTATTTCCATGGTTAAATGTTGACATCATTAACTTTAAGCTTTCTAAAAATAGAATCAGTGGAGAAATATATTGTGTTTTTTTGATGTTAGCTTATCAGTTTTACTAGTTTAATTGGCAGTTTCTATTGTTTTGTCTCTTTTACTGAAAACCCATTTGTGATGAACATGTTAAATGTTCCAAAAGTACATGAGAACCACAAGCAAAATGTAAGTTCAACGTGGTAAATTAACATTTTCACTGGTGAATATGTGATTATCATGCACACATTTTGACCTGTGAGGGCTGCTGCTTATTTTTTATTTTTTGTGTAACCATTTCTCATTTCAAGTCTCACTGTAAAAGGAGATTTTATAAAACTTGTGAAAAAGGAAACCATATTTTTACGTGTAGGTGGGAAAATATGAGCCAGGCATTGTGTTGCTCAGGAACAGCAGTTCTCCAGATTTTAATGTGTCAGATTACCTGCAGGTATGATGTATGACACTTTGTTGCAGGCAGAAACAAACAAACAAACAAATAGATAAAAATAAAAATAAAAAAATTCTGACATCTATTGCCATCTGCACAATCCTGTACTTTAAAGCAAAAAAACAAAAACAAAAACAAAAAAAAAAAAACTGGATTGCCATTTATTGATTTAGCAATTTTATCCTGAAAGAATGGATTTAATGGAAATTGGTAAAGTAAAACATCTACAATTTGCTATACCTATAATCTGTACCACAGTGGTATTAACGTTCACACAAATTAATTTGTTCAGGTAGGTTTAATTGAATGCGGTCTAAAACATGTTTAAGAATAAACATCTTGAACATATTTATATTTTCCATTTAAAACTCAAAGTAAAAAGCACTTATAAACAAAGAGAAAACTTGTACCTTTGAAATGTTAATAGTTTGTCTTTCATGTCATTTAGCATCACTTTTTTTTTACTTAAGTTGAGGTCCACATTAAAATCAGGAGACAGTATTCTTTTTTGATAAGCAAAAATATAGAAAACCTTGGCTTTGCAACATATTTAATCTTTGTGACCTGCTCAAATGTACCACCCTCTGGACACTTGTGTGTCAACAATCAGGGCTGAACTTGTAAACTGATCGATGCTGGTACGCAAATTGTGGGCGGGCTGATGGGGGCAAGTCTGGGGGTCCTCCCCAAGAAAATTTTGAATAAAGTAGATGTGATTTCCTACATGTTGGTGTATTTTAAACAAATTGTGAAACATCTATGTTTACCTACGTTTGTAACCAGTCCACTCGTGTCAAGATTCCTAACCCCTTCCCCCTTATTGACGGTTCCGAACCCGACACTGTCCCTGCTCGTTGTTGTCCGACTCCACATATGAAACCTCCAGGAGCCTCCTCTGTCTGTTCATGGCAGCTGCCTGTGGGCTCCTGCCCATGTACAACTGCCTGGTTAGCTCGGCACTCACCCACACCACTCTTTTAGGGGCAGAGATTATTTTAAGGGTAGACGCTGAAATGCTACTTGAAGAGGCAGCTCGAATAAAGAAGTCGTTAGTGGCTGTTGTGTCAATCTAAGTTTTATTCATTCAAGGCAGTCATAATTGATCATAACACTATTATTAATAAGCCTGAGAGTTGCCAGATCCAAGCGAACAGTTACCAGAATGCACCCTGTCAAAACGAGTTCCCAGATCCTGTTCAAATTAAGCCCTGGCTACAATGTACCAGCATAAAAACCGCTATAAGATCATCATACAGCAATATTTATTTTTCAGTTTCAAACCTTCTCAAAATTTTTAAAATATGCAATCATTTGCAAGTTTTTAACCCTTTCACATGTGAGTAATTATTTAAACATTTTATTAAATATTACACAAAAGCACACAGAAAATAATTTTCCATTCAATAAATTGTGGGGCTTTGGTGATTTGTAGCCTGGAAACATCAAAGAATAGTAACAAAATGTATTTGATTGCATTAGCATATTTATGCAGTACCAGGTACCCCCTCTAAACGCCATTGTAGCAAACGTGTACATGCACATAATCTGCATGACATTCTCATAATTTTATTTATTAATCCTTTTTTATTTATTTATTTATTTATTTATTTATTTATTTTAGTTTTTCTGATGCATCTATAAAATCTTAAAGACATATAAGACTAAAATGTTTTGGATAAAAAATAAACACTTTGAAGAAATGTTCATCCAAAAAGTCATGCCACAAGTTGTAAAAGAGCCAAAAATGATCACTAAATTAGAAAGGTTGGGAAAAAGTACAATAATAGGAGGGCAAAACCACAGTTGATAAAAATATGATTGATTTTTTTTTATTTTTTTGCTGCTTGAAGTGACATCTTTATGCGATTAATCTTACTTTTGTTTTGATTTCATGAGCTAGTCTTTTCAAAATTTACTGATTATTTCATACAGTTTGTTTGTTGTTCTGTGTCCACATCTCATCTGGTTAGAAATCAACACACCTGCTGCCTGCCTATCATAGTGTATGTGCCTCAGGTTTATGGTTAAAGCCTCTATTGATTTAGTTATTGTTAATTCTTGTCATATTCACACTTCATTTTGAGCATTGAAGATAATGAAGTTGTTTGAATCCAGAATGCCCTCATTTAAGGTGGATCTACTTCCCCCTCTTGCGCTCCCTTCCGGTGGCGGCACCCCCTGCCACCAGTGCACTGATGGTTCTTGGTATCTGGGTTGGGTGATCAGGTGTGTGCCGGCCCGCCCTGATGGCTGCCTGCCGGGGCCTGGGTGCCCTGACTCTGTCGGGCCTTTGTTGGGGGGTGGTATTACCTCGGGACTTGGGGCTCGGTGTCCATGGCTGGATCTACTCTGGAGAGGCGAGTTGCCGGCAAGGCCTGTGGGCTCGTCGCTGCAGCCTCTTGGGGTCTCTGCATTGTGGTTGCTGGTGGTCGCCCGGGGCTTCCCTCTGCTTCTCTCTGGGGAGGTGCGGTTGTCCGTGTTGGGGGACTCCTGGGGCTCCGGGCTTGGGGGCCGCAGTGTGTCTGTGGCTCTGGTCCTCCCTGTGTTACCATCGTGTCCTGTGGGGGCAGGTCTGTGGGTCACCACATCCACTATTGAACATTCTTATGCAGAAACCTTATGGTGACAAGCTGCTCACACAGGTGTTTAGATTCAGGTGTTTATCAGATACACACTCAGTTAGGTTGTTAAGGCCACTAAATACATCTTGTATTACCATGTACTGTATAAAATACTTTCCAATTATGTTATAAGTATCATTATACTTTATATGTTGTTTGTTGTTGTAGTTTTGTCTTTTTTTCTTTCAGGTCTGGAGGCAGACTTCAATGATGTTGATTTGTGTTCTCTTTATACCTCTCTAGCTCCTCTACTCCCATCTCCTTCTTTCCCTTTTAACCCTTCTCTCACTTTTCTACCTTTGTTTTCTTCTTTGTCTTTTCATCCCCATGTCCATTACATCTTAAACAAACCCAAAGCAAATTCTAATAAACTTTTATTTATATATCAAGTGGAGCATTAAGGCCACCCATAATGCTCTGTTTGTGAAAGTAAATCTGTTGGGTATCACCTCGACACTCAGACAACAATTCTGAGTGTCAAAGTGCTGAACAGGACAAGAAGGGGAAAAGAAAATAAAAAAAAGAAAAAAGAAAAAAGGAGTTTTTCCTTTCCACTGTCTCCTTTGTGCTTGCTCAGGATGAGAGACTGGGATGAAGTGAAGATTCAGCACATCTGCTGCTTCCTTAGAGAACTGTTACTATTTTTTATTTTCGCTTTGCTAATTGGATTTTTTTTTTAAGGTATGTGAATGTTTCTGTTCAGTGCCCTGAGATGACTTCTGCTGTGACTTGGAGCTATAGAAACAAAAATGAATTGAACTGTTTATTTGGCATCATTTAGATTTTAGGAGTGTGTTTTTATTTCCATTATAATTGAGTTCATGATTACTTTTGTCATTTTGTACAGAAAATAAAATTGTTTAGCGAGTTTGAACTTGTCACTGTGTCAGCGGTGAATATTTCTTCACTCTGGGGTTGACAAATATTTCAACTGAAGGTGAAACGTTCAGGGTGACGCAACAACAAACAGATTCCAGGAACCAAGCAAGGTTTAAGGTTTACATTACTCAACAGCACACTGACAGATTTATTCAATACTTTTGTTGCCTTCACTTTGTTTTAAAGTGGAAAATAAACCCATTTCCAGTGTAAAGTTTGAACATGGTATTGCTGTGGTGCGTCAGATAGTTTAAAGCATAAACAGGAGACAAAAGCACTCAAAGCAAAAAAAAAAACCAGTAATTGAAGACAAGATTCTCTGAAAAACCTCAACCGTCCTCAAAATAATAAAACTTATGAAAAGACTAGAAACACAAAATAAAACTTTTAGTGATTCAACCTTTTGTTTTCAACCTTATATAATTTAGTTGTTCTTGTTTTTCAAAAGGAAGGAATTCTGGTTTTGAATTAGAGCATGTTACAATGAGCCAAAAAGAACATTTTACACATATGGGATACAGATAGACCAATTAATCGAGCTACCGATTTTAACTGGCCGTTATTGGCCACTTTATTATTATTTTATTTTAAACAGCAATCAGCCATGGCTGTGCATCAATTACTTGAGAGAAAAATGAAGATGCTGCAGCTGCTGCTACAACCTGCGGCCCACAACTTGTTTTTTAAGCAAGAATGCTCTTTCATAAAGTTTTTTTTCCCTTGTCTACAAGTTGTTCTGGGATGAAACAATTATCATCATAATCTGGTTAATGAAAAATATGTTGACCAAAAATACAAAAGGGAATTATATAGTGATAGTTCTGATTTCTAAAAATTGTTTTCAGCATCAGCCATCCGATGGCCTCTAAGACAAGATGAAGTGATACAGTTAAATGTTTTTTACACGTTTCTTTGTTTACATGATAGTATGATTTGTGCTGGACGTCACATCTGAACACTACTTTCTATCTCAATGAGGTTAAATGCAAAATACATTAAAATTAGTAGAATATTGGAATTGCTATTAGAATATTAGAATTCTAAAAATAAAATATATATAAATAATACAATAGCTTCTAAAATAAATCATATCCATTCATCCAAGACCTTTACCCACGTCTTCCTTTGAGGATCACAGGAGTCACTGGTGTCCACATCCAGATCATATTATAAATAAAGAGAATATATATTTTTAATACTAAAACCTTTCTTTCTGGTTCAATACAGTTTCGCTTGGAAAACTTAAAATGTTGATGGCCGATCATAAACGAGTCAGAACGATTACCGTATTTTTTGCAGTATAAATCGTGTTTTTTTTGGGGTAGCATAATTTACACGTCCTGCGACTTATACGCCAAAGCAACGTATTTATGGATTTTTATTTCTCCTATACTGTATTTATAAATCAGTTTTGGCTGAGATATGACCATTTTCATTCATTCTGACTGAAAATTTTGAACACTACCAT
Organism: Hypsolebias martinsi; assembly: GCA_031762355.1. Classification (NCBI taxonomy): domain Eukaryota; kingdom Metazoa; phylum Chordata; class Actinopteri; order Cyprinodontiformes; family Rivulidae; genus Hypsolebias; species Hypsolebias martinsi. The sequence continues at coordinate 23,827,740 of JARVGQ010001175.1, read as the reverse complement.
TTTTCAGCCACTAGAGGGAAATGGAGTGATATGGCATGCCTTTGTGTTGTGTAATAGGTAAAAGTGGCTATTAATGACACAATCAGCTTGCCATACACTGCCACCTTTGTCCAGCTCACCTGGAGCAACCGTCAAATCAGCTTCATTTTGCTGCGCCACCCTGGTGAAATGCAGCTAATTTGACCACTGAAGTGAATTTATTAAGTAAAAGTTCAACTGAGACACACCTTTACTATAATGTTGAGCAAACAAATTTTTTTAGGTGTTAATCTTGTTAAATTTTGAAGAACTGCGCACCGTTCCTCCTTCCTAATTTCCTCCCTCTGTGCACTCCCGGAGAACCAAGGCAGCAAATACTTTTGAAATGCAGCTGATTTGACCAGTAAAAATCCCTTTATTAAGTAAACGTTCAACTGAGACACACCTTTACTATAAAGTTGAGCAAACATAAGTTTTTAGGTAGTTATCTTGTTAAATTTCGAAGAAATGAACAGAGACTCATCCCTCTGCATGTTCCCGCTTCCGTGAATCGAGTTTTAAAATGCAGCTGATTTGACCGTCAAAGTGCATTTATTAAGAAAAAGTTCAACTGAGACACACCTTTAATATAATGTCAAGCAAACAAATAATTGTTTTTAAGTGTTAATCTTGTTAAATTATTGTTAAAGTCCTATAGATGCGACATATACAGCGAAGCAACATATTAATGGACTTTTCCACTTTATTAGACATATTTGGTCTGATGCGACTTATAGGGCGGCGCGACATTTACAGTGGAAAATACACTCTGTCCAAAGAGTTGATGCTAAGTTGTAGATAACTGGTTCTTAAACATTTCAGCTGGTAAAATAAATGTCAAATAAATAAATAGAAAGCAGGTTAGTGGTCAGGTCGCCAGAGCTGACCAGTCAGAATACAAAATGTTTTCATTAATCAAAGTAATTCTAACACATGAAGTCCAAACTTTGTTTTTGAAACAAGCTACCAAAATAAAGTTGTTTTTATGGACTCTTTACCTGACCAGGTGTGACCCAGCTTCGTGCTCTCTGACCTCTAGGATAGGCCCCGCCCACCACGTCCATGAACTACTCAAGTGTTTGATGTTCAGGTGGGACAGCCGAACGTCACAGACAGATTTTCTTACCGCACGGCGGACTCCCGAGTCTGGCCAATGTGACAATTTTTCGACCAGTTAGCTTTAAGATTTTGCCATCAGCTGTTCCAGTGAAAAGGACGTCTGCAAACAGAAAGACAAACACCTCACTGAGCATGTGCAGAACTGTTCTGGTTCATTCTGAACCTAGAACTGGACTCGGGTACTTCAGGATTCAGATTACAGGGACCCTGAGGAAAGATGGTGAGATTCTCTGACCTCCGATGTTGGCGATGGACTCGGGTCCAATAAGCTGGTCTTCGAAGAGTCTCTGGGCCTCTCGAAGCTTCAGGTTTGGCTCCCAGCAGCCTTTCATTGAAGGGGGGTCCTTCAGTCTGCAGACACAAAAACAGCCAGCAGAACGCAGCAGATGTTTAGGACAGAAACCCTCTAAAAACACTATTTTATGCTGGGCTCACCTGAAAGCTTCTGGCTGGATGGGGGACTCAAGGATGAGGACGATGACGAGGAGAGGAAAAAGCACAAAACCCCCCAGTGACAGCAGAGTCACCTGGAACACCTTCCCACTGTAGGTGCTGAAACGTCCACAGAGACTTCATTAACATTTGGACTGAGAAGACAAAATCACTTGTCCACAACATTCTAGATTCATTTTGTCTGCTCACTTATTTTAATAAAAAAATGCTGAATTTCCACCTTAAAGGAAGAGGAGTTAGAGTCTTCCATTGCAAAGGTGATTTGGGGAGGGGTCAAACTAAGGGCAATTCAAAAAACCTTGATAAACAAGCAACACATTCATCAGGATACATGACCTGAAATGAGGAAAACCAGGGCACTGCCCTAGAGCCAGGCACTGGGGAGAGCTCGCCAGCAGGTTTCTGGTGATTTTGACTTGGTTCTTTGGGCTCAGCCTGGAAAAAAAGACGGCAGCGTGGAGAGCCCAGAACCTGTGGCAGGGCGTTCTAATTTCTGATGACATGAACCAACTATGGAGAACTAAACGTGACGCCACTGCTGGATAAGACGCAGAGCTAGACTGTGAGGTGTAGAACACCATTTAGATCTTATGTTTAGATTATATATAATATATATTGTAAATGTCAGTGTTCTGTTACCAGACTTCTGTGCTGGACATAAACTGCCCATAACAAACACAACGTCTGAGCATAGTGGTCCACATAACTAGACTTGGTACTGAGATTTGGTACCAGCGCTGTCAACTGATCCCCACTTGATTATGAGTTGGATCCTGTGGTGAGGAAGGCTGCTGGACAGACCTGCCCAAACTGAATAAAGAGGATGACCTGTGAACATCTGGTGGAGCCCCTTGTCTGTGAGATCTTCAACATACACATCTGGGAGAGTTTTTGGTATGTCCCAGAGAAGGCTGAGGACATGAAATATGTCTGTCACAACAAATACACTTGCACACTAACACTGACAATAACAATAATCACACAATTAAAATACTTACAACAGCACTTGCATTCCTTTCGAGCCAACCAGGATACAACACAATAAAAGTAAAAGTACTAACGCAAAGTGCTTTACAACACAATCAGTGCCCCCATTTACCACTCCAAACACATCACTCTACTACACCTCTAGAAACAACTAAGGATTTCAGTGTCTTGCTCAGAGACACTGAAATGTGACTTCTTTCTGCGGGAATCAAACCTTCAACTCGCTCACTGAGGACGACTGCTGTAACCACTGAACCACAGCTGCACCAATACTCGCACAATAACATACACAACTTATTAAAAGGTGCAATTTTTTATATCTAAATTGGTTAAAAACATACATATTGCCGTGCTACATTATTTTAATCATAATATTATAAAAACTATCTTATTGTACTATATTGTTCCCTGTAATAATACTTTAATATGGATCCTCATGTGTAATAAGAAAAATGCAGATGGGTTATATATA
>JARVGQ010001175.1:23750179-23760481 GCA_031762355.1 Hypsolebias martinsi | reverse complement strand
TATATATACATTTTGGGAAAAAAGTTCACAGAGACAGATAGCAGACTGTTAAATTTAATGTTTTTATATTTTTGTGTGTGAATATGTATTTTACAACAGAAGAGAAAACATACTTTGTACAAACTTTAGCTCAGGGAAAAAAACAGTTTAAGTTAATCAAAAGGCTCACAAACAGTTCAGATCTCAGTCTAATTAAAGATTTATTGAGGAAATTGAAGAAAATTTTGTCCCAAACAAGGTTTCACTCTGTAGACTGATCAGTAACCTGCTGTGGGAGAAAGGAAAGGCTCACCCTTTCTGATAAACAATATTTTACTTTTCGTTAGTGAGAGCTGTCTGTAAAACCATTAGAGGTGACACAGTTATTGAAGTTTTTGATTTAGTGCTTTCCTATTCTGACTAATGTGAAAAAGTAAAATGCCATAAATTCTAGTTTTACTATTTTAGAGTGTGATTTAAACATACTAAATGACTTCTGTTTAGCGGTTGAATAAAAAAGTTTATGGATTACATGTGATTTTCTTTCCTGTAAATTACAGCTAAATATCCTCTAAGTATAACTATTCTCTTGTTGCCAGTTATTTTAATGTTATTGTTTTTAGTTTACATTTTTGCTTTATGAACAATACGAAAGTCCCTACTGCAGCAAGATATATTTTAATTAGCTCATAATTCAACATTAATATATTACACGTTAATGATTTGACTTGAAGAGTCTCAGCGAACGGTATTAATTCATAAAATCTTTTAAACCACACATAGTTGTCATAAAACAAACAACTGAATTAGTCAAAGTTTTTTTTTCATATATGACTCTTTCAAACATGGAGCAACTGTCTTTTACACTGTGTCTAGAATAAACAAGTGGTGCAGTGATGCCCCCTTCACTGAGGGATTTGAATAGTGAAAGTTTGTAGATTCTGAGATGTGTTTATCTGGAATGGAACTGAACAGGTATGGACTGTAAGTAATGCAAGAAAACCTCCCTGGTTTGGGGGCAAGATGTTCAGGTGGGTAGGAGGAACAGAGGTAGGTGGTTTTATTTTTCATTTTTTATGCTCATTCAAGGCACAGAGTGATGGACCGTGGCGGGTGGAAGGAGCAATTTTATCCACCACCAGGCGCAATGGTGGAGCCAGGGGGAGGCTAATGGTGGCCTGCGCCACCACAGATAAATCTTCGGCCACTCCAAGAGCCACCTAAATCATTTGAGGGAACTTAGAAGTGTTTGATTGGCCGTCTTGAATTTTTATATGGAACCCACTTTACTAAAGTGAACTTTCTCTGGATGCAGCCACACACCAAAATGGAAGTTTGCACATTGCTTATTTTTGACACAATCATTTGAGGAAACTATAATTATACACAATGTAAAAACTAGAAAACAAAGTTTCATCAAACGACTGAGGTGGCTGGTTTACATATACAGTATACATATATATATATATAAATATAATATATAGTGGTGGCCATCTTGGATTTTGATTTGGTATCCTAATTTTTGAACATGACCTTTTTATGCTTAAAATCAGCCACACAACAAAATGGAAGTCGGAATATTGCTTAATTTTCAAGTTATCTATGGTGGCAGCTATTTTAAATTTTCACCTGGCAACCCCATTTTTTAAAGGAACATTTTGTTTGCGCAGATGTAGCCTCACACTAAAATGGAAGTCCATACCTCACTTATTTATCCTAATCACAACATATATGGATGGACCAACAAATGGAAGGACTGCCAGACAGTATTTCCAATCCCCTCTTTTTGCTCCATGCACCAAGTTGGACAAATAATTCTTGTAAAAAGAATACAAATCACCTGCCTTTCATACCAGAGTTTTAAACTAAGATCATTCTAAGTTGCGGATTGATGAGAGTTAATATTGTTGTGGTCAAACCTTAAAAATTGCTGAGACATTTTGCTAACAAATAGACATTCACACACAGAAAGAGCTAAAACAATATTACCCCGTTATTGCTATTTAGCAGTATGAGGTAATGGTTTTATTGTTAACCAAAAAGGTTAAATTATGTCATCTGGACCAGTTTATTTAAGTGAGAACCTTTTTGCCCTCCATCCAGAGGACTTCCTCAATCTACAGCCTACCAACCAGAGCTGTCCCATGGGTGTCCCTTACTTGTCTGAAGATTTTTTATTATCTTTGATGACTGATTGTTTTGGATGTGTGTGTTTTGCATGTGTTAAAAGCCTACTTTTGAGATTCCAACATAAGGTTTGGCTTGAAACACAGCACTTGAAGGCTACCTATGTTCTGATTTTTTTTTTTTTTTTTAAGGAAGTTTGTGTTGGGAGCAGCACTATGGCCAAGAGTTGTTGACGATCAGAAATGTTACTTTGCTTTAATCATTTAGAGCCTTTATGTATTACAACACATACTGAAACACACCTGTCTGTGTTGGTGGACTGCAATTTGTGATGCTCTGTTTGTACACTGACTTGACTGATTTTTGTTTAGTCTTTTTATTATCAGGCAAATAAAAGAACACACAAACTAAACTACTGGTTAAACTCAGATAGTTGAATAATCTTTGTTAAGTTTTTGACTTTGCCTTGAGTTAACTCATTTGTCTAATAAGCTTTCTAAAGATTAGATGAAGATCTAACACAGTGGTTCCTATTCAGATAAAGTTGTGATTTATTCTAAGTTCTCTGCAAATTAAACACTGATCAAGTTTTAGACAAAATCTCCCCACTAAAAATGTTTATTTCAAGAACCATTTTTACATTTTTATTAAAGCATCAGATGAGAGAGAAGTTAGTATGACATATGTTATTTGACTAAACTTCCTACATCAAGGCAATATTCATTTAGAATTTTTTTTTTTCGGCTTCTCCCTTTGTCAGGGGTCACCACAGCCAACTAGTTGCACAAAGACTTGGCAATTGTTTTTTTTATTTATTTATTTACGCCAGATGCCCTTCCTGACACAACCACAGACCACCGAGCTACCACAGCCCTTTGTGTGAAGTAGAGAGCTGATATCTAGGGTGCCCGGGGGGGGTAGATGGTGTGTGTTAAGGGCCTTGCTCAAGGGCCCAAAGTGGGGCAGATGAGGGTGGAGACAGGTGTGATCGCTTCACTTATCCCACCCAAATTTTTGATGTTGTCAGTACCAGGGCTTGAACCAGCGATCTTCCGATCACAAACTCATCTTCTTAACCTCTGCGCCACCACTCCTACAAAAAAAGAAAAAAAAAAAAAAAAAGAAGAAGTCAATATTCATCTAGAATAATGCAATTAATTGAAATGGTCCACTGTGCATCAGTGATTGGTCTATAAATTGTATTTTATGTTTTACATTTGTGTTTTGGATGAGAGCCCAAAGGGAGAGATGAGGGTAGAGTGAGAGGCAATGAGAACCTGACATGGAGAAAATAAGAAGAAAGGAAGGAGAAGTGAGGTGAGGAGAAAAAAAAAAAAAAAACTTGTTCTGCTGCTGAGTCACTGCAACAGATTTTATTAAACTGCAAGAGATAATTAAATTACATAGTAAAAGAAAAGAACGAGTAGATGGTAGAAGAGACAGCTAAAGAACGTTTGGGGCAGATAAAAACAGAAACAAGTGGAAACACATACTGAGCTAAAAATGGATGATCTAGTTTCACAGTAACTCATAATTGAAACGTTGTCGGCTGGTTCCTTCAGCCCTAAATGTTCATCATTGTTAATATACTCTGTGTTTAAGTGAATATTAATACATGTAGCCTTTATCTTCCGCTTTAGCATTTATTTGAGAAGAAATTACTCCAGGAGCTAGAACATCATGTGTTGCACATTTTACATAAATGACGTGCATTAATGATTTAAAACATGCTGTCTGAGAAAACTGTCTTTGTCTTTGGGTCAAGAATGCCTTGATCGACAAGTACCGGTATGTGTAAACACAAAAGCGGTTCATGCCTTAGTTATGTGATATTTTTACTATGTATAATGAGAAAACATACAAATCATATTTATTTTTAAAAGTATCAAGTGAAGAAAGACAAATACTAGAAAGCAGTTGCTTTATTGGGGAAAAAAAAAAAAGTTTCAGAAAACGTATAATTTTTTTTTTACTATACACATTCTCCATAATAAAATCACAGAAGAATAATGAAGAAAACTTAGGTATTTTGCACAATGCATAATTGATTACATGTTGTAGCAAATACTAAATGAGGGCATAATGCCTGCCACCTTGCATGCCAAAGACTCAAGTAAAAATTTCACATGATTTCTTAATGCGCAATTGGGATGACTGTTACAACCTCCTCAAAACAAAAAAAGATTAATTTATGACACTAGGTGCAACACAAACAACTAGCAGTTGATGTCAGTTAAAAAACAAAAAAACAAACAAACAAACAAACCAACAACAACAAAACAAAACAAACAAACAAAAAAAAACAGGCAAACACAGGGAAGCTTTAAGCTTCAGGGTCTCCAAGGCCAAAACCATAAACAAAACACCCCCTTTTAACTATAAAGAAAATACAGTATTGCACTAGCTAGAAGTAAACTTAGGTACAAAGGCTGAGCTCCCTAGCTATCCGCAAAACAGGAGAAAAAAGGTTTAGAACAAAAATTGCAGAGATCCCCTACCAGCTTTCACTGTGAACAGAGAGAAAAAAACACATCATTAATTAGGCACTTAAACAAAACTTCACAATATGCTCATAGTAAGATCAGTTAAGTTTAAACATACCCCACAGACAAGATCACAGCAGATCAAGACCCAGTAAAGGAAGGGATCTGCCATCTCTGGCATGAAGCTCTTTATGTGGTGGCTGATGAGCTCAAACACCATTCACCTGTAGCAGCCAGGTAGAACTGAAACACAAAGGGAGAGAGCTCTCTCAAGAAGAGAGCCCCTAGAGGTCAGTGACCGTAACACCCTCCCCCATAAAATCCTTCATGAAACAAGGACATCACTTCAACTTACATCATTTGTACTAAGCACTACATGCTGGAAGGTACATCAGCTATCACATTTTCAGTCCCTTTTTTATGTCTGATGTCTAGATTATATTCTTGGGCCAGCAAACCCCACCGCATTAAACGCTGGTTGTGGTTGTACATGCGGTTCAGGAAGACTAATGGGTTATGGTCTGCATAGACTAAAATGGGACTTGGTGAACTGACATAAAGTTCAAAATGTTGCAAAGCCAGTAGCATAGCCAAGGCTTCTTTTTCTATTGTAGAATAGTTTAACTGGTGAGGCTTGAACTTAGCTGAGTAGTAGGAGACTGGGTGACTGATGTCATCTGGTCCATTTTGGCGTAGCACTGCTCCAGCCCCAGTGGTGCTTGCATCTACCTCTAGCTCGAAGGCCTTGCTGAAGTCAGGAGCCGCTAATACAGGAGCGCTGCATAGAAAGGACTTTGCACAGTCAAATGCATGTTGACATTCCATAATCCACGTGAAGGGTTCCTTTGGACTACACAGATTTGTTAGAGGAGCCACCACCATTGAGAAGTTCCTGCAGAAACACCTGTAATAGCCAACCAAACCCAAGAACCGTCAGAGCTCACATCTTGTGGTGGGTACTGGGTAGCTTAAGATAGCCTCCACCTTTGCATTTACCAGACGTACCTGGTCATGGCCCACTTCCTTTCCCAGGTAGGTCACCACCGCTTTGGCAAACTCACATTTGTCTAGATTCAAGGTGAGGGCGGCTTGAGCAAAACGAGCAAACACAGTTTTCAAAGTGTTAATATGATCATTCCAGGATGAGGAATAGATTACAATGTCGTCCAAGTAAACATTACAGTTCTTATTGCCTCCTAATACAGTGTTCATCAGTTGCTGAAAGGTAGCTGGTATATTTCGCATTCCAAATGCCATTATTGTATATTGTAGGAAGTGATCTGGGGTGACAAAAGCTAAATATCAGAAGCTCTGGCAGTTAGGGGAACTTGCCAGTATCCCTTTAGCAGATCCAACTTGGTTATAAAGGAGGCTGCACCAATGCTGTCTACAGTCTTCCAGCCAAGGTAATGGATGCGAATCAGGGATTGTAACTGCATTTACTCTTCTGAAGTCTGTACAAAAATGTTGAGAACCATCAGACTTTGGTGTCAGAAGACATGGAGAGCTCCAGGAGCTATGACTTTGTTTAGCCAAACCATTTTCCAATAGATACTGAACCTCTTTCTCCATCGTTTCCCTCTTAACTGGAGAACAACGGTATGCATGCTGTTTAATGGGGGATGCGTCGCCCACGTCAATGTCATGCTCCAAGACCGAGGTCCTAGAGGGCACATCTCCAAAAAGCGCAGGGTACAGCTGGATCAGTCCTTCCACATCCTCCTTCTCACCCCTGGGAAGATAGGACAGATACGCATCCAAGGAGTCAAGAATGACAGAGTTTGAAAGTCTACCACAGTGGCCTTCATCACACTTTTTCAAACCATCAGAGGGGATATCTCCAGACACAAGGAGAGGAGATTACTAAGCAGGTTAATCTTCAGTCTTACCCACAACAGGCTCACGTGGACACACTACGTCGTCATAGTGGCCCACAGATAGAAAGGAGAGGACGACACAGACAGTGGCAGGCTGGCAGTAACCACCAAGCAGCCCAGACATCACAGAGCTGCGGGAGATGTGGAAAACCCAAGCACTCAGAGATAAAAAAAAAAGCCCCGCATTCAAGAGCAACTGTAATAAATGTCACAAGCAAGGACACTGGGAGCGGGTGTGTCACTCAAAACAAGTAAGATAAATCGCCGAGGAGGTGAAGAAGGAGGTGGAATAGAAGCGGTGCTAACGCCACCGAGCAGGGAGAGCAGTTATGGAGGGGCTGCTGTGATCATCTGACTGCAGGTTGGGACACATGCTGACGGCGGTTTTGGATGAAGTGTGGAATTATTAAGTCGCTAACGTGGATGAATGGAGAGCCTTTAGACTAGGCCTCGGCCTTCACCGCTAGCTAACATCTGAGTAGCAGAGTGGCAGGATTTGAGGCCTCGATCACTGCTTTACAAAACTTACCACCAAACTGTAAGTACTGTATATCAAAATGGCAAGTAAAGGAAAAAAAGGAAAGAAAGAACTTCTGGAGGAACAAACTTTCGAAAATATGGATGACATTAAAAAATCATTAAACTTTATGGGATTGGAATTGGCCAAGCTGTCCACTCAGCAGGAACAGTTAATTGGATTATTTGAAGAAGTGAAGCAACTTAAACTTCAAATACTTGAAAAAGATAAGAAAATTATTGAACTTGAAAAAAAAGTTGATGACATGGAAAGACTTGCAAGACAGGAAAACTTGGTAATATCTGGACTGGAAGTAAAACCTAAATCCTACTCTAAAGCGCTTACTGGTACAGAAACAACAGAAGATGCAACACCTCAAGATCTACAATCTCTGGAAGATCAAGTGATTACATTTTTCCAAGATAAAGACATTGATATAAATCAGGAGGATGTATCTATTTGTTACACTTTGCCAAATAAGTCAAACAAAAACAAACCTGCAATAGTTGTTAGATTTGTTAGTAGAAAATTAAGAAATAATGTGTTGATGCAAGCAAGAAAACTAAGAGGGACTAAAGTCTATATAAATGAACATTTAACAAAAAGGAATAACAATATTGCATGGCAAGCAAGGTTGTTAAAAAAACAGAATAAACTAGTAGCGACATGGACAAGGAATGGCAATGTCTGGATAAAAGTGCAAGAAGGACAACAGGCTAAAATCATAAAAGAAGTGAAGGAATTGGAAAAATTTGGATAACCTAATAGAGTGGAACGATTTACTAGCCTGTGTTTGAATACATTTAAAAATGATAACAAATGAAGATTCTGAACAAAAGATTTATAGTGTTCATGATGAATTTGATACGGATTTCTTTCCTATAGTAGAAGATTGTGAATATTATGATGAAAAAAGTTTAATGATATAAGTTTAATTAAGCCTGGTCTATCAATAATTCATTTCAACAGTAGGAGTTTAAATGCAAACATTTCAAAGATATCAGACTACTTAAAACAATTAAAAAGAACATTTACAATAATAGCACTGTCAGAAACATGGCTAAATGATGAAAATATAAATAATGCCCGCATTGATGGGTATGAATTATATAATAAGAACAGAAACAACAGGAGAGGTGGTGGTGTGGCCCTTTTTGTTAACAGTGCAATAAAATGTAAATTAATTGATGAAATGTCTATAATTGATGACAAAATAATTGAAATGATAACAATAGAAATAAATAACAAAAATGATAAAAACATTATAATAAGTTGTGTATATCGACCACCTGGTTCTAACATAGAGGCATTTACAGATAAAATCATAGAGCTACTAGAAAAATGTTGTACCAAAACAATATTTCTGTGTGGTGATTTCAATATTGATTTGGGGAATAAAGGAGATAATATCAGTACATTTATAGATTCTATGCATACATTAAATCTTTACCCATTGATATTGAAACCAACACGAATCACATCTCACAGTGCTACAATAATTGATAATATTTTTACAAATACAATAAATGGGGATGTGATTAGTGGTATTCTAACAACAGATCTTAGTGATCATTTACCGGTTTTCACAATCTATAAAAAGTATCATAATAACATGAAAAGAACTGCTGAAAAGAAAAAAATTATAAACACCTCAAAAAAAGCTTTAGATAAATTAAAAGATGATTTAGCTAAACAAAATTGGGAAAATGTTTATGTGGAAGATGTGAATAAATCATATGATGTATTTATGAATATCTTGGAAGCATTATATGAAAAACATTGTGTACTAAAGAATCATACTAAGAAGAACATTGTTGATCAACCATGGATGACCAAAGGATTAAGAAACGCATGTAAAAAGAAAAACTATTTGTATTCATGTTTTTTGAAGTGTAAAACACAAGAGGTTGAAGACAGATATAAACGATACAAAAACAAACTAGTTGGGATTATTAGAAAACATAAGAAAGAATATTACAGTGATTTATTGAATAAAAGTAACGGTGACATGAGGGCAACATGGCGGGTTGTGAATAGTGTTTTGAACAAACATGTAGTAAAAACAAGTAGTTCACAAAATTTTGTAATAAATGATAAGGAAATCAATGATAAAAATGAAATTGTTAATGAATTTAATAAATACTTTGTGAATGTTGGAACTAACCTGGCAGCAAAAATACCAAAAGTTGATAAAAGTGTGAACTACTTAATTGAAGGTTGTTTAAACTATGTTCCTGGAGGGAACTGATAATGAAGAAATAATGAACATAGTTAATAAATTTGCAGAAAAAAAAAATCTAAGGATTGGTTGGATATGGACATGATGTTTGTAAAAATATAATGAGTTATGTAATTAAGCCATTCACATATATATGTAACTTGTCTTTTTCAACAGGAGTATTTCCAGATCGAATGAAAGTGGCTAAGGTGATTCCTCTTTTCAAAAGTGGTGATAAATGTGTGTTCAATAATTACAGACCAATATCATTATTGCCACAATTTTCAAAAATCTTGGAGAAACTGTTATCAGAATGGATCAATTTGTTGAAAAACATAATATTCTTACTAATAATCAATATGGGTTCAGAGCAAGGAATTCCACATCCATGGCTCTTATGGAGTTGATGGAACTAGTAACTACTGCTGTTGATCAAAAATAATACTGTGTAAGTGTATTAGTTGATTTTTAAAAAAGCGTTTGATACTGTTGATCACACTATACTCCTTGATAAGTCACATAGATATGGTATTAGAGGATTAGTGTTAGAATGGATATGTAGTTATTGAGTGAAAGGAAACAGTTTGTACAAATGGATGATGTGAAATCTGAACACAGCACTATTACATGCAGAGTTACTCAAGGATCGGTACTAAGACCAAAGTTATTTATATTATATATAAAAGATTTGGTAAAGGTGTCAGGACTCCTTAAGTGTATTCTTTTTGCTGGTGACACCACATTTTTTGGTTTTGGTAATAATATCGAACAGACTTTGGAATTAATGATGTCTGAACTTGTTAAAATTCAGATTTGGTTTAAAATTAATGAATTATCGTTAAATTTGGATAAAACCAGTTATATGATATTTGGTAATAGAAATAAATTAATTGATTTTCCATTTCAAATTGAGGGCTCTGAGATTCATAGAGTTCATGAGGTGAGGTTCTTGGGTGTCATCAATGACGATAAATTTATTTTTATTTATTTTTATTTTATTTATTTATTTATTCATTTCAATTTTAAAAAAAAAACACAATGACAATTTCAAAATACAAAAAATTAAAAATAAAACATAAAATGAAAGGCAGCAGAAGAAGA
>JARVGQ010001175.1:23490059-23500300 GCA_031762355.1 Hypsolebias martinsi | reverse complement strand
ACACACACACACACACACACACACACACACACACACACACACACACACACACACACACACACAATTTTAGTGTATTTTATTGCAATTTTATATTGTCGACTTCTGTAATATTTCCCAGTGAGATCCCTTAATTGTGTTTGTGCTGTAATTATTTTTCTTTCTTTCTTTGTATTTATCAGTGTTGCCTCGATTCACATGTTTGTGCATCCATCCCCAGTTAGAAAAGTCTTGGAAAATTGACCAAGCTGATAACTTCTTTCATAATACTACTAAATGCAGTTAGGCATCATTAAGTCAGCTCGCCTAAAAAAAAACAAAAAAACAAAAACACTTTATGATGAACCTGCTTCAATGTGCAGGTATTTGTCCTGTTCATAACTAGTACATTCAGTGTTTGCTTTCTGAGAGGTTCATTATTATGTGTCCAGTTGTTCAACAGATATTTTGCTAGCAGGGAAACCCAGACAAACATGGCAAAAGCATTATCACTATTTTACCTTCAGCAGTGGACATTAAAAAAAAGTATCTAAAAGGCAGAAATAGCTGTAAGCTCTCATCCCATAAATATCACTCACTGTACATGCAGCCTGTTGACCCACTAAGATGAACTTCTCACATGATGCCACACATTGCTATTTGTTGTGGTGTCACATGCTGCTCTTGTAAATTGTGTAACTGTTGATTACAGCATGTATTCATGCTTCCTTCTGCTGACCAGCTTTATGGAGATACTGGTTTCATTTTCCAGCAGGACTTGGCACCTACCCACAAAACCAAAGATTCCAAAAGCTGGCTATGACATATTCAAATTTTCCCCATGTTTTAATGTTTAGAGATGCACGTGTAAGTGAATGCAAGCATGTATTTGTGGAGGAATTGAACCCCTACGGTGGGTTGAGGGGTGATTTCAGGCTGTGACTCTTTGTAGTACCAAGCTCTGTGTGGTTACTGTAGTCCAACAGTGTGTTTTTGTGAATAAGCCCTGAGGGGCTTACGTACCGAGAGCTTTGTGCTCCTGCATGAACACGTTCCCTCAGGAGACCTTTCTGCTGCCGCTCTCTCTCTGTCAGCTTTCACTGTTAAACCAGACCACACAACTGATGGCAAGAAAGCTAGTACTGTATAACTAATTAATTTATGCTAAATATATGTTTTTTTTAAACCAAATGGTTCCCTTGAAACAGTTTCCAGGAATCATCACCTACATTGTTTCCACAGGCATTGAATGCACAAATACATCAGACTTTAAAAGCAGATTTGATTGAGAGAAATGCATTACAGTGTGGTCATATGTGTGTGTGTGTGTGTGTGTGTGTGTGTGTGTGTGTGTGTCTGAGTCTTGAGAGGATAATGTCGCTGTGCATATGTGTGGGTGTGCATAATAGCTGCTATTTGATTCACTGTAAGTGCACTGTGTGAGAGTGGGTGTTCAAAAGTACCTGACTTTCCTCTGCGTGTGCATGCTTTTGCTTAATAATAGAAATCCTCTTTTGAATGTTCATCATCATGACTTTTATTTATGGCACACAGCATCCTCGTTTCCTGTGTGTGTGTTTCTGTGTGTGCAGGACAGAGAACACAACCCTCGATGAGGACAGATTGCTGTCCACAGATGAGCAGTTCACGTTGATCACGGAGAGCTTGACAGTCACCTCCACCGATCAGGAGAAGCTCCTGCTGCTCAACAAGAACACTGAGCTCCGCAGAGTCAACAAAGAGGTATAACACTGCTGCTCTGACTCTGTACAGAATCCTTGCAGGTTAACTTATTATTACTGATGTTGGCAGTCACATTTAGTTCTTTCTAGGAAACCAGAGGAGAGATGTGGGCGTTGTGTGTGAACAGTGCTACAAAGCTGTGAAAAGTTAGGATTTAGACTACAGGTTGCACAGTTACACAACCTATGATTCCTGGATAAATGGCATGCATTTTAATGACTTTAACTACAATGCTTTAAGAGAAAATCAGAGGGAACAGATCCACCTTCATTTCTGGAACTTGTGTTGTTGTGGGGACAGACTGAAAATGACGACAGTGGTGGTGAAATGAATGATGTCAGTGATCATTGCAGTAGAGGCCCTGACAGTGATTATGTGTAGAGATGATGATGATGATGGTGTCTCACAGCTGATGAAGCTGAATGAGGACTGGGACCAGGTGTACCGCAGCGCTACAATGGGTCTGCAGCAAAGACTGGAAGCTCTGGAACTGGAGAACAGTGCCATCAAACAGATGAACAAACGACTGCTCCTCAAATCCGAACATCAACAAGTAAATACGGTACTCTGCTTGAAGCACCCACACAATCAGAGGGGTTTTGTTGTCACAGCTTAAACGTGCTGTTTGTACCAAAAGTTCAATTACATTTCAATTCAGTTTATTTATATAGTGCCAAGTCACAACAGAAGTTGTCTCAGGGCACTGTTCAAAAACACCCACATACATACAAAAGCCAATTAGTAAAAATTCTCTATCTAAGGAAGCCAGCAGCATATTGCGTTGAGTCTTCACTTCATTGCAGTCTCCCATACTGAGCAAGCACAAAGGCAACAGTGGAAAGAAAAAAACTCCCTTTAAACAAGAAGAAACCTCCAGCAGAACCAGATTCAGGGCAGACAGCCTTCTGCTTCGACCGACTGCGTTTGAGAGGACAGGGAGAAGCAAATGAACACAGAATGGCAAGTCCGGATGTAAGTGCAGGTGGACCGCCTATTGGAAGAAAGACCTAAAAAAAAAAACATGTCAAGGATAGAAAAAATTACAAATACGAAACAGGTAGAAAAACAAAACAGGCAGAGTAGAGTAACTAAAGACAGCAGCAGAGTGAAGAGATTAGTTTGTCCTCCAGCCATCTAAGCCTATAGCATGCATAACCAAGGGATAGCTCAGGAAACCCAAATCAACCCTAGCTATAGGATTTGCCGAAAATGAAAGACTTACACCTAATCTTCAAAGTAGACAATTTGTTGACCTCATGGACAGAAACCGGAGGTTGGTTCCATAAGAGAGGAGCAAGGAGGCTGTGGCTGAGTGGTTAGAGTAGTTGTCCTCCAATGCAAGAGTTGGGGGTTTGAATCCACAAGCAGTCACATGTCGAAGTGTTCCTGGGCAAGACACTGAACCCCTCATTGCCTCTGATGTGTGTCCCATTGGTGTATGAATGTGAAACTAATAACTGGATGTGCATATGCAGATGATTAATTTTGGGATCAGTCTTATTCAAGATGGCCGCCACAGCTAATATGACTTTAAAAAATACAAAAAAATGGTGATAACTGTGAATTTTACAGCTACTGACCTAGATGTCGGCGTGGCAGTCGCTGGAACTGACCCCAACAGATAATTTATTACCAAGCTGAGCAAGAATTTTCTTTCAAACTTTGCCATTAACTATTTAGAATTAACTCTGTCTGTTAGTAAAATATTTTATGAACCACTGCCAAGTCTGTAATACATTTTTCAAGAAATATTCATTGAATGTATCTCCATGATTTGTTAATTTTTGAAATCAAAGCAAATCAAGATGGCCCTCAATGCTTATTGACCTTAGCCAACACAAAAAGGCACAAAAAACCAACCAGCACTGTGCTATAGTGTAGTGTGGTAGTAGCTGAGCGTCATTCACAACACATATTCAGAGCAGTATTACATGATATTGAAATATTTTCAAAAACTTCTTAATTTAAATTTCTGGCATGAAAGGTGGCAAGAAATATGAATTCCTTCAAGGAAATTTAATTTCTCTCCGTTTTTTTAATCACTTCTTAATATCTAACTAACTTGTAAAGCATAATGGTCAATTTGAGCTGACGTGTCCTATATATACAGATGAAATTAACATTGACTTCACACCATGGGGCTTTTTATGTGATTTCATGTTCAGTATTTTGAATCACAGAGTGCAAAGGAATATTATGAGCAGGCACTGATGACTGAGCTGAAAAAGAACCAGGAGCTGCAGGAATACATCAGGATACTGGACAGCAGAATGCACCATGCAGAAAAAGGCAACGTGAGTATCGAACAGCTATTCCTCCTGTCATGTTTACACATTTGCAGAGGTGGAAAGAGTACTGGAAATTTGTACTCAAGTCCAAGTACTGTTACACTGCTTAAACTGTACTCAACTACAAGTAAAAGTATTGGTGTTATAAAAATAAGTAAAGGTACAAAGTATACTTCTCAAAAACTACTCAGAGTATTAATTCCTTTTTAACCGATTGATGTTTTATTGTGTTGTTGATAGAAGTCATTCAGTTTGATTTACTGTATATAACAGCAACATTCAAAGTACATTTCTCAGATGCTCAGAAGCTCCGACTTATTTTAGTACCAGGCAAACCGATTGCAGTGACAACATCGAAGATCTTTGCATACTTAGCCAAACTACAAATTAATAACACACACATACCTGTACAATTAATAAAACAGCAATGTCATGCAGGTAGCTGTAAAACCTTGCATACCGTAATATATTTTTGAGATTAGATGCTGAAGTCTTGTAAGCTGCTATCACCGTAGAGATCAAACAAAGTTTGCATCTGGACTCTGTCTCCTTTTCTCCCTCTGTACATGAAACATTCCTCCAGCTATGACCACGGGCACTCGTCCTCAGCCTTTACCTCGTCATTTTCTCTGTTGACAGTGTTGTCCTCTGTCTCCGTTTTGGCTTGTTCTCCAAATCTTCTATCCATAAATGACTCTCTACTTTACAGAGTGGGTCCATGCTTGCGTCATAGGTAATTGGCACGTTCACTTCATGAGCTGAGAGCCTTATTGGCTACAAAGATGTAGATGAACGATTTGAATATTAATTCAAATTGCAGCCGTACTCAGTAGCGACTTCTGATTTTAAAGGTAGCGAAGTAGATTACATGGTCTAAATTGTACTAGTATGAGTAAAATTACACACTTGAAAGAAATACTCATAAAAGTACAAGTACTCAAAAAAATCTGCTTAATTACAGTAATGTGAGTATTTCTAATTTGTTACTTCCACCCCTGCCAAACCACCACCCCCACAACTGCCGGCACCGATGTAGCGCTAAGCTAGCAGCGCACAATACAGATGCACTAGCTAAAAAGCTACAGAGGTAGCGCTCCATTCCCCGCTCGAAAACTGTCAGTACAAAAAGCTTAGAATACAGACATGTGAGCACCCTGCCAAGGAAGTAAACTAGGGGAAACAATGTACAGGTAGTCCTCGGGTTACGACGGTCTCGTCTTGCGATGTTTCGACATTACGACGCATCTCCCTTATTCATGTTATGCTGTTACGTCAGTTTTACGTCAGTTTTTACACCGGTTTTATGACAGTTTTACGACGTTAAACGTCATAACGCGGCGGCTCAGCGGCGGAAGAATACAGTACTGTACGGAAATGACAGCATCACTAGCATCCCAGTAGGCCATTAGCCCTTCATTAGCCCTTCATTATGGCTCCCAAACGCAAGGAGGACTCTTCTGATGGCAGTGCATCGAGGAAAAGGAAGGCCATCACCATGGACTTGCGTCGAACATTGGGTTTACGCACTTGGTAAAACAGGTACGTCACATGTATTGACGTACGTTCCGACTTACGTCAAATTCGGTTTACGACGCCGCGTGAGAACGGATCTCCGTCGTAAGTTGAGGACTATCTGTATATATATTTTGGGGCTCCTAAAACATTGTTTCTGTGTGGATGCAACGGTAACAGCATTCACACAAAACATTCCCGTGTGGACGGCCATTAAAAAAAAACACATTACACAACTCTGCACGTCATTTCATTAAATCTGTGTAGGATAAAGAAAGAAAAAAAATAAAAACTCAAGCTATCAGGTCATTTACTGTTTTCACGAAGCGCTAAAAATATTCAAGCATGCAACTCCGAGTATCTGTGGTGTTCCGCATTCACATTCCTTTGCCATCTGTATGTTTAAAATCATTCCGATGAGGCTACAAATTGTGGTTATTGTCATTAACCACACAAATTGCATTAATTCTGGTCCTTACTACACAACACACAACAATGCATTTGAAAACTAACCATGTAAAACTAAAGAACCCTTGACTTTAATGTCTACAGAGTTATGAGAGGACATGCCCTCTGGACACAACTCTTACCTGTGGCTGTTGAGACAGTCTGAACGGCAGCCCCGCAGAAACAGACTTGGGCTGCAGACAAAGACCCCCAGATGTTGACATCTGTTGGTTCTGGAAATGGAGAGCCGAATGCGTCTGATTCTGGCCCGGCGATGGCGACTGCTGCCGCTCTGTCTTGGTCACTGTGTTTGTCATGACGGACATAGGCTGAGTGGCAGAATGGGGTGCCTTAGGGCTGAAGTGTAATGTGGGCTTGGTGCCAAGACCCTTTAAGTCCAACTGATGGGAACCGTTGTGGTCGTTTGACTTAAAGAGGCAGTTGCTGAGGCCTTTATTATGAGACCCAATCCTGTTCTGGGTTAGCAGAGGTGGACTGGAGATCTTTACTTTGGGAAATGTGCTGGCTGCAGGAGCCCAACTGGTTATTCCCACATGTGGAGTTTGTTGGTGGTGATGGAGAAGGGAACTTGGCTGCTGCTGGTTCGCTGCCATCTGCTTAAGCTGCTGTGCGTGCGATATTTCTGGCCAGCAAGGCATGGCTCTGCTGTGCCCAGCCTGAGAACTAGCTTTCTGCGATGTGTTGGTGGAAGAGGTGCTGGTCAGTGTAAAAGAGGGACCCGCTGAGGCTGGTCGAAGCTGCGGTGAGCCGTCGTGAGTCTGCCCAAAATCTGGCGAGTGCTCCGTTTTGATCATCTTAGCCACCGGGGTGCACAGATTGGCAGCTGCTCCTGCCGAGCTTGGTCGACATAGATCTAAACCAAAGGTGTCATCCTGCTTCAGCATTTTCTCCAGCTCCAGATCACTGAGAGGGGGCACCGTCTTTGTCAGTTCGTCAAACAGGTCCTGGAGCTCCGGATCAATCTGACCCCCACCTTCATCTTTGATGTCAAAAATCATCTCGGTGCTGGAATGGCCGCAAGACTGGATCTCCATAGGCTCCTTTTTCATTTCTTTCAGCGTCATGTTGAACATGTCTGACCCCAGTACATGAGGCATTACGTAAGGCTTCCTCTGCATGCCAGCGTTTGAGGTCCCTTGTTGAGAATTGGTAAAGCTGTGGTTGTAGTTACCAGGATCCACTCCTCCGTCCACACACACACGCTTAAAGTCCGAACCACAGGCGAGGCCATTCTGCTTCGGTACATGTCCTGGCGCACTTCCATCAAACTTCCTTCGCAGAGATCCTTGAAGCTGCAAAAGAACACACACTGGATTTACACACTGAGCGTACAAATACGTCATCAATTAATAAACTTCTCTTCTGTTTATTGTGTGAATGTTTATGAAGCATTCACTCTATTGTGATCCATTTTTATTCTGAATGTTTTTCGGCATCTTTCTCATTCCACACTTTCAGTGCCATTTCAGCAAACTATACATCAAAACATTCAGCTCTTCCACGAGAAGGGTGCTGTGACTTTTGGTATTGGTGCAACTTTAGCTTTTTTTTTAATATTTCGCCTTTTCTGACACTTGTTTTCTCATAGAAAATGAATTGAGCTCATTTTACATCCTTCAAATCTTTAGCTCTGTTTACAACCATTTACTGCTCCTTTCACATTTTGTTCTGCTTCAGCTTCGTTCAGCTTCCTTGTTCAAAAAAAAAAAAAAAAAAAAATCAGGTACTTACAGCTACTTTCAGCTGTTTTGTTGTTCTTTCAGATTTGTTTTGCTAACTATAAAATTTTTGTGCTTCTTCTAACTTCTTTCTGCTAATTTCTGCCTGTTATGCTCCTTTCAGCTTATTTATGTGTTTTACCTTTTTCTGCGATTGCAGCTACTATTTACGTAGCTGTTTTAATTCAAGTTTTAGCTTTTTCAGCTAATCCCACGTTTTGCACTCATTTCAGCATTTTTTCAGTCTAGTTCAGTAAAATTGTGCTCTGTCCACTTTCTTCTGGTAATTTAAGTTTATTTCTGCCTTTTTAGCTACTATTCAACAGGCTTTGTGTGTGTGTGTGTGTGTGTGTGTGTGTGTGTGTGTGTGTGTGTGTGTGTGCTAGTTTCAGCCTTTTTTTAATTCTTCAGATAATATCCAGTTATTTGTGCTCATTTCTGCTCCTTTAAGCCTAATCGGGCAGACATGTGTTCTTTCTGCTTTCTTCTGGTAATTTAAGCTTGTTCTAACTTTTCAGCTACCTTTTTTTTTTTTTTTAGCATTTATTTAGCTTAGTTCAGCTGTTTTCAGATAAACTCAAACTTTTTGGTTGTAATTTCAGCTACTTTGAGCCTAATTAAAATATTTCTACTAATTTCAATTTGTTTATGCTCCTTTCAACATATTTCTACTAGTTTTAGTTATTTCAGCTTCTATTTAGGCGTTTTATGCTAATTTTAGCTTTTTCAGTTAATTCCAGAATTTTTGCAATAATTTCCACGTTCTTCAGCCTAATTCAGCAAAAGTGAGCTCTCTACTTCCTTCTGACAAGTTAAGTGTCATCCTGTTGTTTTTGCTACTTTTCAGCTGTTTTTTAGCTACTTTCAGCTTTTTTAACTACGTTCCGAATTATTCTGCTAATTTCTGATTATTTAAACCTATTTCAGTAAATATGTGCTCTTTCTGCTTTCTTCTGCTAATTTAGGCTTGTTCTTCCATTCCAGCTACATTTCAGCATTTTTCTTTTAGCTAATTTCAGCTCTGTCTCAGCAAGTTCTTCTGCAATAAGCACTTACACTGCAATTTTGCAAGAAATGCAATTTCTCTAGTTTGTTTTGCAAGCTTATTTAAAAAAAAAATAGGCTTCAAAATTGTAACAATTCTGAAAAGGACTATCAGGAATCGCAAATGCATGTCAAAGTATCTACATGCAGATAAATCCTACTTTTATAACTCATTAAAAACACGGAAATTTGAAAACTGACCAGTTTGTGAAATTTCGAAGAGACTTCAATGAAATGGCTTTATTACAATTATCTATTCCGGCCTCCTAAATCATTCAGTTTGTATTCATTCAGAGTGCAAGCAAAACTTTACAAATGTATTTAAACTCTTGGAAGTCAGTAATGAGGCCGTGAAAACGTGTTTTGATAGAATGTAGTCTGAGCGCAGTGGATGGGATGAGACGATAGTTAAGAATCTGATACAGTCGACGAACCACAGAGGGAAGAATAGGTTCTTTGTCTGATTCTCTAATTTGCATACATTATGTGTTCCTCCATTGTGCTTCGTTAGATAGCCAAGTTCCTCCTTTGTGGCTGAGATTCTACTTAACATGCTGCTGGAGATGTCTGAATTCCTTTTGTCCTATGTTCATGTCTTCATTTACGTATGAACGTGGCGATGACTCACACCTCTTCTATGAGACGCCTCAAAACTAAAAATTAATGAGTGCACTTTCCAGCTTACAAAAACAATAAACCTTTTTATTTTTTAAGAGCCTGTGAGTTGTTAACAAGAACCTATTGAGAAACAAATAATTTATCTGGAGGCAATCTCACACTGTTGTATACACAAAAAATGGCTTATCTCAACACATTTTAATGTGGAGCCTGTATGGAAACAAAATGGATCTGAGCAGAGCAGGCTGAATACAGGCGCGCAGAATCAGTGTGTTGTCTGTTTCACTGTGGGAACAAATTTGAGTCATTTCCACCTGCTGGCAAATATTACATTAAGATGACTCATAGCTCGAGGATTGGAATGAAACCTGCACTTCCCTACATTTCGCCTCACTTTAAGTCTGTATTACCTTTGCAGCTATTACCTATGTTGTAGTTCAGAGGTAAATGAAATCATTTTATTAACTGTTCAAATCTGTTTGCAGCTCTTTCCTTAAAGCTAACGTGAGCACGTTGCTCAGAATGATGAGGAAAACAATGCTAACGTTGTATTGCTGAATACTGTTTCTATGCACCATTAGTGCATTTTCTGAGTGATTACACAAGCAGAAATCCTGTTACTTTTGGCACAGCAGAAAAATTAAAGATGTGCTTTGGCTCGGTTTTATTGTTCACTCTGAAGATGGAGTTAAAAAAAAAAACACCTCGGCCAATTTCAAATCTGTTGCACAGATTAAACTGCCAGATGCAACCATAATCCAATTAGAGAAATTGCATTTGTGAATGCTTACACCACAAGAACTTGCTGAAAAACAGAGCGGGAATTAGCAACAAATAAAAAATAAAATTGGGGGGGGGGGGGGGGGGACGAACA
>JARVGQ010001175.1:23425282-23442457 GCA_031762355.1 Hypsolebias martinsi | reverse complement strand
CCATCTACTGTACGAGAGGCACAGTACACCCTGAACAGTTCTCCCATCCATTACAGGGACATAGAGACAAATGAGACAAACAACCATTCACTCCCTCACTCACACCTAGAGACAATTTAGAGTTACCAGTCAGCCTAACATCATGTTTTTTATCTGTGGGAGGAAAGTGTAGTAGTACCTTGAGCAAGCCCATTCATGCATAGAAGGAACATGCAAGCATGCACCTAGCTGCAGTCACACACTAAAATGTAAGTCTGCATGCTGCTTATTTTTCAAGTTTTCCATCTCAACAAGTTTCCATACATAAATATATGGTTGCAGCCATCTTGGATTTTGATCTATCAGCTTAATTTGATACCTTTCTTAGGTTTAGATGCAGCCTCACATTAAATGGAAATTGGCACCTCACTTATTTTTCATGTATAGCTCACAGGATGGACGTATGGAGGGTATAACAGTCCCCCTCCTTGCTCTGCGATGGGGACAATTAAATAAAGCAGGCTTTTAAAAAGAGTTCTTAAAATACTGCCCTCAAACTTTTCATCTTTTAAAAAGTAAATTATTTTTACTCAGGTTTTTCACACTTAGAAAAACCAGACACCAAGAAGCCTAAATTGACATCCTACTGTCCAAGGGACTTTTGTGTTTGCTAATCTGGGGGCTGACACAAGTTGTTTGTCAGCATCCAGACAAAGTGGGAAAAGCCCTCCTGGCTACGTCTGCAAGGAGGTGACTTATGTTGATGGATCACCTTTATGAATGACTGCATGTTTGGGTTGGTGTGCGGGTGGGTGGGTGTATGTGTGTAGGAGTGACTGGGAGCACTTAAACCAACTTCCTGTAGTCACTATCTTTGCCATGATGACTCAACATTTGCAACAAAGCAAGTCTGATCTTTTTGCTTGTAACCTGTTTGAACTCTGAAGGACTCCTTGCTTCATGGCAGTGATTCCTTTGTTTTTTTAGTACGTGTTTGTGACTGCCAAGTGTAAATCTTTGAGCTCAGAGATATTGCTCAAAGGAGAGTGAGTTCAAAAACTCTCTGAATGCAAATGAAGACATTAATTATTGACTCCTTCCAAACTAAATAGTAAAATCAGTCCATGCCTGAGCCAATCCTACAAGTCTGTGTCATCCAAAACCAGGAGTCTTAAAACCCAAACACAGCTGGAACAGATACAGGATACCTGAGGCTGTAATTCTTTAGAAGGTATTTTGTTCATTGGACACTTTTGACTTTTGAGCTGCTCTTTAGAGCAAGTTGAACTGAAATATAACACACTACAGGTCTTGACGGTGTCTGCTGGAAAAAGGGAATCCACACTCCAGTAATCCTGGTCATGCCACTGATTATTTATCCTTGTTTAGCATTGTTGAATTCAGCTGGAACTGTGTGCATAAACATCAACAATCATCGGCATGTTCAACAAATCTAAGACGGGATAGTAGGAAGAGCTCAGAGATGTTTTGGTTACCCTAGATTATTGACAGTATCTTCTAACGTATTAAAGCTATGATGGAGAAGTTCTCTATTATAGTGGAGCAAAGAGGGTGGAAACAAACAGAAGAGAAAGAATCCGAGTGAAAATGTGTTACAACTCATTAAATCAGGGTGGAAAGACTCTGGTATGGGGGATTGGGGTCTTGTGGAGTAGCTTAAGTATCTGGGTGTCTTCAAAAGTGATGGTAAGATGAAGTGGGAGATGGATCGACAGATTGGGGAATTGCCCTTGGCAATGAGGGTGTTTCTTTAGCCAAATGTGGTGAAGAAAGAGCTAAGTCAAAAGGCAAAGCTCTCGATTGACCTATCTACATGTATATTTCAACCCTGACCTATGGTCATAAGATTTAAATCATGACCAAAAGAACGAGCTACCGTATACAAGTGGCCAAAATGAGCGTCCTTCATAGAGTGGCCGGGCTCAACCTTAGAGATCAGGTAAGGAGCTCTGTTATCCAGAGGGAGCTCGGAGTAGAACTGCTGTTCTAGTCACTTGAGATGGTTTGGGCCAGCCATCCTACGGAGACAGCTGATTTCAGCTGTGTTTTCTGGGATACAATCAAAATCAAACTATAACCCATCATTCTGTTCTGTTCCCACTTCACTAATAACTGAAAGATTTGTTTTTAAGTGTTCATCTTTTACCAGACTGGCATTCCGGTATTGGGATTACAGTATTAGACTTTTGGATCAATGTTATAGTTTCTGATAATTAACAACCCTAACAGTAGTTCACACTGTACAACTTGAAGGGTCATAAAGGACAAACTTGCTATTACAAAAGCTTAATGTTAATGTGACACACTGTACAGTGTGAGATTTACTAAATGTGGGCTATGCTGTTTCTTGCTACAGCAGACTCGAGTCCCAAACATACCAGATATAAAGCTAACAATGAATGGAAAACAAGACACTTATTATTGGAATAAGTCTTTAAAAAGATGTAAAAAAGCAATATAAAAATCCCAAACTTCTCGTTAGTTTTAAGTTGTCTTTGGTCATAAGAAAGTACGACTCAGAATTTGGTAAGCCCGCCACACAGACCAATCATGGACCGCCAATTATAGCTTGCAGATGCAACCAAAGATTTAGTGTTTGTTTTATGCCAAAAGATTTGATCTACTATGGCTGAAAATTGAATTCAGATTTCAGTGGAGACCACCTTGTTGCCAGCTCTTTCAGCGGGTTCACCAACAACTTGTGGACAAAGTCAATTTTACAATCCCATTCAGTTAGAACACATCTGCTTTTAAATGGGTTTGACCTTACACATGCAGTATACTAATAAAATCCAAACAACTGAGAAAGCCAAGAAATTTGAGATTAAGTTCTGTTCTTATTCTGAGCTACCATTACCAAACTCCTTACTGAGTCACTGCAGAAACAGAGTAGTGAAACAGAAAGACAGAGGTGAAGAAAATGCGGGTTTATCATATATCATCATCTCCACTCTTAATAGTATTGCAGTAGTGTGTTTTTCTAATATTGTGCAGCCCTAATTAAAATAATCTAAATGCCCTTGTTACAGTACATGAGAACAAACTACATCAGAACAGACACTGAAATAAGTTCAGAGGTTTTCCAGGGATGGGAACTACACAGCAAGGTTGCAGTAAGGTTTGACGAGGGTCAAGACAAGTCAAGAGTGATTTGGAGCTTCTTGTGAAAGGACGTCCAACTTTACTTCAACAAGTTTTACTGTAGTTGACATATTTACATGAAGAAATTGGTTTGACAGATTGTCAAACATGTTCAGGCGAAACACTTGGTATGCAAACACACACACACACACACACAAATAGAGGTATGTTTTGTCGATGTATCTGTAAAACTGATGGAGTTATAGCCACTTTGTGTTTGCTAAGGTCAATTAGCTGTGGTAGCCATAATGAACTGGGTTGACTCCAGAAGTTAATAAATATAGCTGTACACTAAATGATTACTTTTTAAGAGTTTTATTAAACTGTTTATTAGTTCATGAAATATTTTGCTTACAAATAGATAAAGATTAATGCCTACAAACACAACTGTCTGCCTTTTATCGTGGTGGGCGACAAATTTGGTAGGTTTTCATTGAGTCTCCCTTTATTACATACTATAGAAATAAAACATTTAATGTACCAGTAAATAATAATATGTATCTTTCGTTGGTTCAGCTGGATAATTTAACACGTGGAAGTGGGAAACATTGGATCAGCTGTTTTTTACATAGGTATGTGTGTATCTTATCTCAGCCTTTATAACCTGAACCCCACACTCTGCGTTGTTTTTGTACTGAAAGGTTTTTTGAATAAATCAGCTGTTTTTAATCAGAGAACAGTTTGAGCTATCAATAAAGTCCATATCAGTCAATGAAACCAATAAAACCATCAAGAGTTCAGCATAAATATTCCATCCATCCATCCGTCTAGCCATCCGTTATTGAGGGTCGCTGGTGCCCACGTCCATCACAGGACAAATGGGGCACAACCATTCAGTCTCTCACTCACACCTAGGGACAATTTAGAGTTACCAATCAGCCTAACATGCATGTTTTTGGTCTGAGGGAGGAAACTGGAGTACCCAGAGAAAACCCACGCCTGCACAGACAGAACATACAAACTCCATCCAGAAAGGCCCCTGGCTGGGATTCTACTCGGGGACCTTCTCACTGAGAGTCAGCAGCGCGACCAACTGCGCCACCATGACACTGCATAAACGTTACTTTCTGGAAAATGCGGAAAAAGTAACTTGTCACTTTTTAATTGCAGCCATTTTTCATGCACAGCTCGCATTTGAGTCAACGCTTCAAGAATGATGCCAGAGGTGGTTTGGTGACCAAAGAAGACATGAACCATCCCTCTGGATTTGTTTAATTCAGCACACATGTCTTGTAGATAAATGTTTACTTTAGAAGTAATACACTTTTATGGATAACTATTACACCATTATGATGACAAATGCATATAATTACTCCCACCCAGAGGTTTGTAATAGTCACTGCAGATGTTTCTGTGCCCACGGGACCCAAGCAGATTCCTTTGAGCTGAACTCAAACCAAACCTCCATCTGGTCCTGATCCTGGGCTCAGAAGAACTGGCTAAACACGCACCCATAAAGGTTTTATATCCAAACTGTACGACTTGAGGGGTTAGGATATCTATTTTATTGACAAACTTGACTTTGAAGAAGATGCGATTCTATGTAAATCGTAAGCGAAAAACAGAATGCAATGATTTTCAAATCATTCAAACCTTGGATTTACAGTTTTGTGGTAAAGAAAAGACTATTTAGCTTTTGTCTGTGGTTACTTTGTATTTTATGTCAAGAAAGCCATTACTATTTCTTTCAACAGCTATTTGTCAGGTTTAATGGTGCCTTCGCAGATTCACACATTTCCCGATCTATACTGGTGAACTTCCTCATACATCAAATACTTTTCATCTGTCTTCTAAAAACAGACCATATGTTTCCTCTCCTTGATCATCCTGAAACTGCAGTGTTCTTGATCTTAGGCATATTCAAGTTTTGCTCACAGTTTACCTCCTCTGTCTTCTGAATTGAGCTTTAGTCCCGAAAAAGAGAAATCTGGAACTTGTTCAAATATCCTGTTAGACTGTAAAGCAGTCCCTCACTTATTGTGACGGTCAGGTTCCAGACACCCCCGCGATAGGTGAAAATCCACCAAGTAGGGATGTTATATTTATTTTAGTATTTATATATATTTTAAGGTTTTAAAGACCCAGATCTCTTCGTTCGAGCGGAGAACATAGTTATGGGGAGTTTCACAAAAAAGCACAACGAAAGAGAGCATACAGACTGATGCTATGGTTATGAAGCCAATCAGCACACAGGATACAGAGCACAATGCTCTGGATGGTCACCTTCCATCAATCAGCCAATCATGTGTCGTGTACAATCTTACAATGAAAACCTGCGAAACTGTGAGTCCGCAAAAGTCGAATGGTGTAGTAGTGAGGGACTACTGCATTTGTGGATTTGTGTAATGTTCTCCTAAAACATTGGTTTTCATGGCTTTTCATAGCAACACGTCTATACTGCTTTGAAAACGTGAAACATTTCTGAATAACGTCATCACTTCAATGTAAGTTGAACATAATGTGAAAACCATCATATTCTGCATTGGTTTTTATATTACTGGTACTAGACTTTGGGTCCAGCTGTTGATAAACTGGAATAATAAATTCCACAAATCCTTTGGAGAAAACCTTAAATTGTTACAAACTACACAGTCTATGTAAACATTTAAGATGAAATTCTGCATGTGTTGCACAGAATGCCATAAGTTGTCTCCTACCTTTGAGATATAAGCCTTGATGCCTTCAGCTAGTTTGATGCAGGATTCCCCAAAGAGCTGGGCCAGCTGGTCCGGGATGTCCTGGTCTTTATCCAGAGCGTTCAGTAAACTCAAACACTTTAACTCCTCTGTCACGCCTTGGCTACGCACCTTGATGGACAATTAGAAAAAAAAAGAATAGTTATATAATATCTACTGGCACATACAGATGTAAACATACAGATACTGTATACAGTAAACCAAGATACTGAATGAATCACAGGTAGTCCTCGACTTAGAACGGGTTCCGTACCTACAAACCGTTCGTAACCCAATTTTGCCGTAACTCATTACACGTGGCGCCGCACCCGTTCATGTCCAGATTTTTTGCCGTAAGTCGAGGAAATACATGTAAAATGTATGCTAACGCTGCACCGCACACCCGTTCTTAAGTCCGAGTTGCCGTAAGTCGAGGGCGCCTTAAGTCGAGGACTACCTGTACATATCCCAGGAGAAATGTGATAAGTTGGCCTGCTTTGAGGCCAAACGGAGGTGTCAGATTCAGATAATTGTGTTGAGGGACCAACTGGAGTCTGTGTTAGTCTTCTAATTTCCGAAGCGTCCATATTAAATGGCCACAGTGGGGGTGGGGGGTTGCAATAGACAGATCTTTCTTAGTTTACACATATCCCAGATGTATCGGAAGATGTTTAATTAGGAGTTCTGGTACACAAGATCTTCGGCGTCCTTCTGAGACAATATGTAAAGGCACATCAGATTAATGATGTATCCTGCCACGTGCATCTCAGCGGGGCATGAGGGTTCTCCAGGACCCTGTCGCTTATTGAAAAAACATTTCGGAAGATGTGACAAGAGCTCTGATGCTCAAGACAGAGAGCAAAAAAGCTGGAGGACGGGAGAAGGAAGAAATGTGTCCGTCTTGCACGAGAGTGAGTGAGGAAAAATATACCATGTGCATTTAAGCAGTGTTACTGCTTGCGAGGTACTTGTTTGCACTGATTCATCCTACTTGCACCGTTGCATCCTACCATGTTGTTTAGTATATTTCTTTTGGCCCTTGTAGTTGTTGTATCATTTTCTTTTTCACTTTTTGGTGCTTTGTTTTGTACTTTTGTTGCATGCTTTCGTATTTCTTGTTTGTTTGTTTTTTGTTGTTGTTGTCGTTGTTTGCTTGTTTTGTTTTGTTTGTTTATTTGGCAAGTTGAGGTGGTTCTTCTCATGCTGAGCATTTCATTGCATTGTTGACCTTGTGTTCAAGGTTCTTTATTGTCATTTGAATTCCCATTTACATCCAAACCTGCATTTGACCCAGTGGTGGCTGGTGGGGTTTCTCCAGTGCATGTACAACTTTTAACAAGAGTCTATGGGCAAAGATTTTTGCACCCCCAAGACGGAAATACGTCATCAATCAGAGACAACGTTTTTGAAAGAAACAACTTAACTCATCATTAACTATAAAATATTTATCTTACACAACTAAAAAATATGCATACATATATTTCGAACATTTTTATTTTATTATTTCATTTTTATTTAATTTTTGTATGTCTTCAAGGTAATATGTGAGTGGTGTGAGTGGTGGGGCGGCGCCCTAGCACTCTCTATTGGCCAGCCACCACTGAGTCCTGCATATGACAAATAAACAATAAACTATAAATTATGTGCAGAGGAACTTAAATAGGTAAAATGCAGATAGGACCATCGTTCTGCAGCTCAGTTGCTCAGGGTGTTCACACCCCACAGCCTGTCGGTCAGCAGCAGATGCACGTTTCCACTATATGACATTTTGTGAATGGTTGTGGAGAGAATCAGTCCGGCCGGTACATGATGTTCATAATAAGTGGTGAGTAACCACAGCATGATTCATAGCCATCCTCCTCAGAAAGTTGTTGTATTCCAGCTCAATATAGCCTCTTTCACCTATTTTCTCTTTGTTTTGGTGATCTTCTACGTTCTCTCATCTGTCCTTCTCTGGGTGCTTCTCATGGAGCAAGCGACATTCTGTGATTCTCACAAGGGGACATGGACAGTTAGTCCTGACTGAAGCTGGCCAGAGCTGAAACACTAAGAATCTGTGTTTGCTTAGTCTCAGTGGGAACATGTTGTCTTCTGGGAGCAGAAAGTGTGTTACCTTTTCTCAAATCTCTTTCTCTACTGGAAACAACCTCTAAAACCAGTACCCTGTGGCCTGCAAATAGCATTGCTTGATCATGATCACAATCAAGTGATATGGTCAGGCTTTATTGAATTGTATTAAAATGGGTTTGTGAAATTTGTGCCAATCTTATCAAAACATGACCCTGTCCAATGTGAGCTTAGCTACATTTGGTGATTTAGAATCATATGAAAAATATAAATAATTCCAACTGTTCTCCCCTCTACATCAGAATGGAAATATGCCTTCTTTGTCAGAAATGCATCAGCCCTGAAACACACCAGGATGTTAACGCTAGTACAATCACACTATTGTCACCTGCTGACACAGTGCCACAAACATGATATGAAAAAACTGCATAGGACTAAACTATGGAGAAGCTGAAGGTAGTGACTGAAAAAATAGTTGAAAATCATAACATTGCCAACAATAAAGTCAGATAAAACAAAGACAATGCACTGCAGGCAAATATGAATTCATCTGAACCTTCGTATAAAATCCGGAGCTAATTTCTTGAAAATATTATTTTTAAGGACCTTAGCAGAATTAAAACATTTATTAAGTTTTTTTCTGCACAAAAATAAGAAGTACACTGACTGATTGGCTATTTGATTATGGTAATTAGAGCCATTTGTGCTGTTTTGCAAAGCATTTAGCTTTGGCAAAGACTGAACCTGTTAAAGCAACACAATGCAATTTACCGGTATTTTTGTTTTTGTTGTCGATGTTTTTTGACAAGTCAAAATTTACATGATAATAGAAACAAAATCTGCATTACACTGTATTTGTTTTTCAAGTTGAAGGTTAATGTGTCCAAAATTTAAAGAAGTATAAGCAAAATTTTGTGAACGACAATCAAATATCACGTGTTTGTTTACCCACACAAACAGTCAGCGTTACTGATAAAAGGTCAATATCAGTGACGCCTGCTGCTTGGAATGAAGAAGTCCAACAATTCTGATGTAATGGTAAATATTTACAATCAGATGAGCTGAGGGCAGTATGCAGATAAGGTTTTAAAACTACAGTATTTATTTTGGAATTCCATCTGAAGATTGAGTGTATTTAACCAGTTTTGTTTCGGTCTGCTAAAAATTGCTGCTCTTCAAATATTTTAAGCTTAAAGTTGCTGCCATAAAAGCAGATGCTCTCATATTTCTGCCAAAATGTTTTCTCCTCAATTCATCCATTCATTATCTTTACCTACTTCTTCCTTTTTGGCTCACGAGGGTCGCCAGTTTTTGACAAATTCAGTCGAGTGCTTTGTTTACATTGAGTGCATATCCACATTTTAGAATTGCATTCTAAATATCTGGAAAATGACTGTGGTAAAGTCTTTTAACCTGCACTGTCAGGTATAGTTTAAGATTAATGTTTTATGTTTAATGTATTAGTTTGCACTAAATACCTTTAAACCAAATAAAAGGTAGGCATATCTGTGGGCAGCACAGTGTTGAATCAATGAGCTTCCTACAACCAGGGTGTCTTACGTGACTTGGATACAGTTTTAGTTCACAACACCTACTGAACAACTTTTTATATTCTATTTGTATATCAATAGCTTTCTATATTTTTTTGCTAACTAAACATGATTATATCTTGTGTGTCCATACTAAACTTCTTTACCTTGATGACATCATTATATTACAAATTAAAGGCAGGAAACTGAGTAATAAGACAAAGGTTTTATTCACTTTGCATTTTCATGTTTCTAATTAATCAGACTAGAGCTCTTTGCTATACTAATGTCTAAATGTTTTCAGATATGTCTTTTTTTTATCTGCTGTGTATGAATAATAAATTGTTATATTTAGTCAGGCAAAATGGCTTCACTAATCATCTGCAGGTTGCACTGCTTTTGAAAATTCCCATAATTCATTTAAGAACTCGATTCAGTTAACTTTGAAGAAAAATACGTTTCCATGCTGCATTTAATTTTTGGTGTTATTTTATTTTTATTTTTTTATTTTTTTTATAAAATATCATACAAGTGCTCTACTGTAATTGATTGAACATTAAAAAAAAGCAGATTTCTAACAGTATTTTGAGCATATGGTGGACAACTGAAAGCACATTCCTATCTCACTGGCCTGGAAACGTTCTGTCTTGAAGTATGCAGGTTTTTTTTAAGTAAAACACCTCTGCTTCACCAGTTACTGCTGAGCCAGATCCAATCATCTGAATGAGAGTTATGTAGTGGGCAGGAGTGATGCAACCCTGGGATTTTCCACTGGTTTAGATTTGCAACGTGAACAAAACGCATTGAACTGAATGTAACTGACGTGGTGTTGAGTTCTGACAGAGCAGAACTTCAAGTCTTCTGGCTGTATTTTTCTTTTTTTGTTGTTGAGACATTTAATCCTTCATGATAATAATAGTAATATATAGTCATCATTGTATGTTCCTATACAATGATGAAATTAGCTCTCTGCCCATCCACCCCTGGGTGGAGCATGGGGGCAGCTATTGGGGGTGCCCAGGGTGCAGGTGGGGATGGGGTGTGCTGCTCAGAAGCACCACAAGATGTACAATAACTGGGGATTGAACCTGGGGCTTTTGGGTCCCGAGGTGGCTGCCCTGCCTCTGCCCCATCTCGGCCCCCATGGGACTTCATCAGTCTGAGGAGCCACAACAAACTTTGTCCCACAAGCAGCACACTCACATGGTGGGCCAACCAGTTTGCTGGTGAAAAGATGGTTTCTGGGGCCAGCCCTCTCCCCCGTCAACTCCTCTGAGGCAGCCAAAACAGAAGTGGTTCAAGACATCAAAGTTCATGCTCAATAATTCTGGAAAAATCCAGCGAAGCTGAGTCATTCAGGTCATGGGATGAAGTCCTTTGGATGATGGATGAAACGTCTCAACAACAACAACAACAACAACAAAAAGAAACCATCCAGATGACCTGAATGGACTTTGTTGGGTTTTACCTGGATTATCGAGCATGAACTTTGATGTTTTGAACCACTTTAACTATGGCTCCCTCAGAGGAGTCAACGGGGAGGTAGCCGGCCCCAGAAACCATCTTCTCGCCAGAAAACTGGTTAGTTCACTATGTGAGTGTGCTGCTTGTGGGACCAAGTTTGTTGTGGGTCCTCGGACTGATGAAGTCCTTTGGATGAAGGACAAATGTCTCATAAAAAAAAGGAAAGAAATCCTCCAGATGACCTGACTGAACTTTGTTGGATTTTTTTTTTTTTTACCTGGATTATTGAGCATGAACTTTGATCTTCTGGTTATAATTTTGGTCTTATTTGGACGTGCAAGAAGTGGTTCCCAACCTGGTCCTCGAGGAACATTATCCAGCCTGTAGTTGTTTCCCTGCTCCAACACACCTGATTCAGTGATTTAATCACTTCCTCAAGTTCTGCAGAAGCCTGTTAAATCACCCATTAAGCCACATGGATTCAAATTAGGTGCTTCAAAGCAGGGAAAATACTAAAACACACATGATGGTGTTCCTCAAGGACCAGGGTTGGGAACCACTGCATTAGAGAATTAAAAAAAAAAAGTCTGTACAAACCTACCAAGAACTCGTATTAATCTAGAAAAATGTGACCACGTTAGAACAGAGCAGATGTAAGAACTTTTGATTCTGAACTTAACTTTGGTTAAACCTTACAGAACAGTGGAGTATGAAACATTAATACATTTGTATAAGACATTTAAAAAATTTTTTAATTTTACTTATTTTTTCTTTTAAATAGACCTCTTATGGCCGTGATAATAAATGTGAGCTTGCATGAGAGCGTTAATGGCTGCACCTTGTGACACATTGTGAAAATTCACTTGTGGTGGACGCATGAGGAGAGGGGATTAACAATAGCTTAAAAAGCCCCATTTAATGCTTCTTTTCCACTTTTCATTCAGGAAGAAAAGACAAGTGTTATACTCTTCACATTTCTTTTCAAAGAGCTTAAAACTAAGGATGGAAAAAAAACTAATTTAAGAACGCAAGCGCTGTATGTGGTAGTACTAATTGTCTTTTTAAAGCTTTTATTTATGCAAGCAAATATTCGTTTATTCTCTGGAAAATAGAAAAAAAAACATCTCTTTCTCAGGTCAGCTACCAGTTGCTTTGAACGTTCAAAGCTTAATTGTTAAGCAATTAAAAAATAAATAAAAGTCAAACCAGCGTGCTGTTAAAGTTCAGTTAAATGTAGGGATGAAGAC
Organism: Hypsolebias martinsi; assembly: GCA_031762355.1. Classification (NCBI taxonomy): domain Eukaryota; kingdom Metazoa; phylum Chordata; class Actinopteri; order Cyprinodontiformes; family Rivulidae; genus Hypsolebias; species Hypsolebias martinsi. Next base: position 23,430,334 of record JARVGQ010001175.1, on the reverse strand, counting down.
AGGTCTCTCTTGTGGCTCAGTGACACTAACCTGTCTAAATAAAGGTTGAATGAATGAATGGATGTCAGAGATGTGCCATTACCTGCATTTTCCACAACATTTGCATTCCCGGCTTCTGAAGTCTTCACAGTCGATGTGAGACTGCTGTCTGCTAACACCTCCATCAATACGTCCCGACGCTGCACCGCCTACGCATCATTTTTGACCGCCCCACCTGTTGGAAGACGAACACAGAGTCGACACGTGAGTTTGAAGGGCGTCGCATCTCACAAAGAAGAGCATCATGACAATCATAGGTCATTACAACACGATCGCTACTGAGGCATAAAAAATAAATTAATGAACAAAAGAAGCCACACGGGGCAACAAACAATCCCTCATTATTTCTCTGCATCAAAAAAAAAAAAAAGCTCTTGCCTGAGATTAATTTAAACTTTGCCAACCAACAAAGTACACAAAAAGTCACAGGAGAGATCACTATGGCAACTGTAAGCCATACATTCCTATTTTAAGCTTCATTTAACATTTATTGCAGAGTTGTTAACCTATGCGAGCCTCGCACACGCATTTCTGAGCATATTTGTTTATTGTAATTAGCTGACTTCCCTCCCTCGGATGCAGGAGAGCTCCTCTGCTCAAAGAGAAGAGAGATTAAAGCCATGCGACTGGGGAAGTGACAGCAAACTCTGAGCGCTGACAATACTTTTTACTGTCGCAGCTCGTGATGATGTGGGTGGAGGGGGGGTGTTATTGTGTATGTACAGTAGGTGGATGCGGGGAAAGTCGGTGTAGTACACAAAATGATATCCAGGTAGAGAGACTGAAGTTTGTCAGACTGACAAAAGTGTTCAGATTTGAACAGAAAGTTTACAGACTTGGGCGCCTGTAAATGATGAACATTTGATGTTGTGGTCTCCTGCCTTTTTGTATTATTTTCTCTACCCCCCCCCCACACTTCCCTTACCTGGAGGAGTGGAGCTGCAGGATGACAAATGAGCCGAGGGAAGGGGATCTAATAACATGATCTCTTGCGGGGTGAAAAGGCTGGCTGGGAGATTAAGACAGACGGTCGACAATAAGACAAAAGTAGTGTGCAGTTGACTAGAACCAAACGGCGTCTCTTTCAACCTCTTTCTTCTAAATGTCATTAGCTGTTTACTGACCTGAGTGGGAGAGCGAGCTGAAGCAGGGAGGCCCTGCTTCAGCTTTACAGTTGCAAACACACATCAGCAGATCAGGGGGGTAATTACCTTATGAGCCATCACATCTACTCATGTGTGCAGCAGGTACAAGGAGACGCTCGGTGGAGCCCTGAATAGAATAACTTAATAAAGCGACTGTGTATCTTTAAGAGCAATAACAACCAGGTGTCAGATTTGAAAAGTGAAAAATGTACAAAAATGTTTTAGTGAGGGAGCGCCAACACAGGATCCTGCCTACAGCGTATATGACGTGCAAGGAAAAACTTAAAACAATCTAACATTTTTTTGTAATATATTCATATTTATTGAGTGAGTATTCACAAAAAGTACTTTTAAATGTGGGGAAAAAAATGTACTATTTTATTGACGCCAAGATTAAAACATTTTGTTGCTGTAATTTAACATATCGGGGCTTGAACATGTTGAGATGTCGAAGACCACGAGGAGGGAAACTTGTCAGGAGACAGATGGAGAAGAGGAAAGTTAAGGATCTAGGATTGAGGGTTGCAACTCTAAATGTGGGGATAATGACAGGCAAAGGTAAAGAATTGGCTGACATGATGCTGAGAAGGAAGGTAGATGATTAATGTGTCCAAGGGACCAAGTGGAAAGGCAACAAGCAGCATTGGAGCAGTGTTTAAACTGTTTTACCATGGTGTGGATAGAAAAAAAAATGGAGTAGGTAAAAATGTAAAGACTGGTTCTGTAGAGTGAGTGAGGTGAAATTCTTGGGTGTTATCATTGATGATAAATTAACATGGAAACAACATATAAATTCAGTAAAATTGAAAATATCTAAATCCATTGCTGTACTATACAAAGGACCTATTAAATGACAAAGCGTTGTATCTGTTGTAAAATACAATCATTGTTCCACATTTGATTTATTGTATTGATGTTTGGGGAAAAGCATGTAAAACTATTACAAAGCCTGTTTTTATTTTACAGAAAAGAGCTGTAAGGATTATTGCAAAAACACATTACTGTCATCCATCAAGTATATTATTTTTTCAATTGAAATTACTGAAGTTCTATGATTTGATATATTACAGTATTTTAATAGTAATGAATAAAGCTCAGAACAGCACATTACCTTTAAATATTCCGATGCATTTTGTTAGAAGACATCATGTCGCTCAGCTGGGGGAGGATGGAGAACTGGTTTTCATGTGATTTGAAAATAATTTAAAGCTTCCTGTTCTTGTCTACTGAAGGATTTCTGAACATGATGATATTAATGTGCAGTCATTTATGGTTACGTGCAGTAAGAACTGAGTCACCTGTGAGTGTATGTTTATTTCACAGGTGGTCAGAAATGAACAAAAACGTGCCGGCAGGAGAGGATTTGTGGAAGTTTGAGGAGATTCTACAGCTTCTGGTGGACCAAACTGAAGCTACGCTTGTGACCTCTGTCCAACAGCCAACACCTGCCCCCCTCCCTGACAGGTCCGTGACCAATCAAAGCTTCACTTCTCTTCCCGAGTCTTCCCCTGCCCTGGACCTGCTTCATGAGCCGAGCTTGTATAAATGATGCTTTGTTTGGGTTGCAGAGCCATCTTCCTGCTGGAGCTGGCTCTGCTGGCCTTGCAGAGAAAGCACCATAAAGTAGCTGCCGGCTGTTTGAAGGAGCTGCAGGCACGTGGAGAAGCTGTGAGTGTCAAAAACCATGCCGACCCAACGTTTCCTGTTTAGAGTCCCGTCTTCATGTCGCTGGACTGAAGCTACTTCAGCAGACTTTCAGCTATGCAGCAAAACGTTCGGCTCGTTCAGGACCTTATAGCTACTACTGTTGGTTTTATAATTTATATAAATACTGTATGAATAAAAAAAATAAAATAAAAAAAACTTCCAGAAGAGCTCTCCAGATTGTGGAATATCTTTCAGTGTATTTGTTTCAGCCTTAAGTTTTAACTTCTGGTTTTTTTTTTCTTCAGATTTTTTTGCTTTATTTTCATTTTAATAATTTAGTTGTTACAGCTTCTATAACTTCAGTACGCATGAATGCGAGCTGCTCTCGCATTCATGCTGCTTATTCCTCTTGTTTACAGAGAAATGCTCATTTATTCTTAAACTTCTCGTCTTCTGAGTATTACTCTGAACATAAAGCAGCTGATGGAACAGACTTCAATATTTTGATCAGAGCTTCATTGTGTTTTAGGCTGCTCGTTTCTCTGAACATTAAATATTAAAATGTTAAAAGTGTCGTCCTGAGCTCTGAACACAAACTGTTGTGTTATTTTAGACTCTTGACCATCGTCTAATCATGGAATGTGTCAGCTGTGAAATTAACCTTCTGAAGGAGGAGGCCAACATGGACAACTACTGCAGAGCCAGCGTGGAGGTACCAAACCATCTCTGCTCGTGTTCACACTTTTATTACTAGAATGCAAATAACACGTTGTCTTAATGTCCTGTTAATTGTCTGTTTAACGACCTGTTGATGACCTCTTAATGACATGCTAATGACCTGTCAATGACAGGTCAATGACATGTTAATGACCTGTTAATGACATGTTTAATGACCTGTGATGACATTTTAATGGCATGTTAATGACCTGTTAATGACCTGTTAATGACATGTTAGTGACCTGTTTAACAACCTGTTAATGACACGTTTAATGACCTGTTATACAACATGTTAATGAAATGTTAATACCATGTTAATGACATGTTAATGATATGGTTTATGACATGTTAATGACATGTTAATGACCTGTTTAATGACCTGTTATGACATTTTAATGGCATGTTAATGGAATGTTAATGACATGTTAATATATTTAATGACATGTTAATATGTTTAATGTGACATGTTAATGACATGTTAATAGCATCATAATGACATGTTAATGACATGTTTTATGACATGTTAATGACATGTTAATGATGTTTAATGACATGTTAATGACATGTCATGACCTGTTTAATAACCTGTTAATGACGTGTTTAATGACCTGTTATATGACATGTTAATGACATGTTAATGGCATGTTAATGACATGTTTAATGACCTGTTATATGACATGTTAATGACATGTTAATGACATGTTTAACTGTTTTAATCTTTTCCTGCTGCATTCAGCAACGTCAGCTGTTCAAATAGTTTAGAGATGAAACCTTTAAATTATTCAGCAACAAGCGTTCACGCTGTACCTTCACAGGAAGGTCATTACCTTTCTCTGGTTATTATCAGTCATCTTTATTGGGGCGTGGGCGGGGGGCATGAGAAGCATCTCTGGTCTCGTGTCCAAGTCTCAGAATTGACCTAAAATGTTTTCAGTATGTCCAATCAAACTGATCCAGCAGGCATCAATGATCTGGTCTCAGTCCAAATGGTTTGTTGTCTCTCAGGCCCGCCTGAAGGCGATCGAAAAGCTGGACCAGTGGTTGCAGATCGCAGCGAGGGAGGGGGCCCTGCAGGCTCTGCAGGTGCTCGCTGCCACCCAGTGGAGGTTCTGCCTGCCCCTCTTACAGCAGAACCTCAGGAACCAGATCAAGACTCCTCTGCTCAGGATGGCCCAAGTCCTGGAAGACACACAAAGGTTTCCACCCTCCTACAGCTCACTGAAATGACATCATCAAAGCTCAGACTTAAGGATTTAGGATGAGCTGCCTGAGGGGCTTCACACCTGGATGGTTAAATGCAAACCCAGAACGTTCAGGTCCTATGTCTGTTATCCCCGCTGCATGCAGAAACTCACAGAGAGGCTGTTTAATACGACCAAAGACTAAAATACAGGTCCTTCTAAAAAAATTAGCATATTGTGATAAAGGTGGCACTGCTGAGGTGTTATGGAGGCCCAGGATGCTTCGATAGCGGCCTTAAGCTCATCCAGAGTGTTGGGTCTTG
>JARVGQ010001175.1:23240564-23250970 GCA_031762355.1 Hypsolebias martinsi | reverse complement strand
TGGAGTGAGGACAGAGGATGCAGAGGACCGAGATGGAGGAGGATGACTTGCTGTGGAGACCACTGAAGAGGGAACAGACAAAAAAGAAAAACAAGATTGTTGCCATGGTGGATGTTGACAAATTTCAGGTGTCATGTTCTGTTGGAAATTCATAGACAGCTTTTTCTTCTTGCTTTACCATTTGATTTTTATTACTCAAATTCTTAAACTCCTTCCTGCATTTACCTAAAAAAAAAAAAACTGTGAGTAAATGGAGCTTACTGTTCTTGTTGATTGTCCAACTACTGTGATTTATTGTCACATTTATTGAAAGAACAATGCTTTAAAGTTTTTTTTAGCCTTAAATGAAAACAGGCATTTTACCAAAGTTTAAATGTCTTCAACTCATGTACTTTGCAGGACCCTCCAACAGGAGGCAATGTGAGACCTTTTTAAAAGCAGTAATTTGCAGCTTGGTCACCACAGACACAAAATCCAAGCATCTTCTAATGCATCATTTCCTGATTGAGTTTGGACTTTGTAGCATCTTTTTAACCTGCTGTGTAAATGTTGATATTTTCATTAAAAACTGAAGCTAAGTGACAATGAACGTCAAAAAGATAAAATATTTTAAAGTGCAGGTTGTGAACAGTTAATATCTTACCTGTTCTCAATAGCTCTTCAGACAGCATCACTTTGGAGAAATAGAGTTTAATTCTGACTAGATTGACGAGGTAATGGTGAGTTCGAATGGACTGAAGACCAAAGTGAACGGGTGGCATCTTTAAACAACTCAAATATTTAAAGTTCATAGTTGTTTATGAAAATGTAATTTCAAAAATCACAATTTCACTGTTGTCAATTTTGCAAACAGCTTCCAGCACTTTTGGCACTGTCAATGGGAATTTATTTTGTGTGTGTGTGTGTGTTGTGGGGGTGGGGGTGGGGGGGGTTAATCCAGTCAAAATTAAACTCTGTTTCTCCAAAAGCAACAAAAATAGAACGATCATTCACAACCATACCATGAAACTACGCTTGGCAAGGCCTCAAATGTCCCTTTTATTATACCTGATTAACTCAAATAGAGTTGTTTAGGCACATATTTATGTTTTTGTGGCTCTCAAAATTTGCACCATCAGAAAGAGAAGAAAACTGCATATGTCACTTAAAGCTCGTTCATAAAACATTTCCTCAAAATGGGAGGAATAGGTCAGTCCATCTTAATCGTCCCTCTGACACCGATGAAGCCGGCCACTTCCTGCACAGATGTGAGCTTTCAGAAATGACGCGGAACCAAAAGAGGCGTGGAGCAGAACTCAGCTGGGTTGATGTGAAGCGCAGCATGTAAAGTGCTATGTGTTGTCATCATTGTATGTTCCCATACAAAGATGAAATTGGCTCTCTGCATTTACCCCATCACACCTGGGGTACACCCAGATGGAGCAGTGGGCAAGCACCCAGGGAGCAATACGGGATTAGGTGTTCCTGCTCAGAGACATCATGAGATGTGCAATGACCGGGGATCAAACCCAGAACCTTCGGGTCCCGAGTCAGCCGCCCTGCCCCTACACCATCTCGGAACAAACACATACCGGTAATATGTGATGGATGTCTCCCACATGTCATTTACAAAACTTCTGATTTAATTTACTTTAGTGATCCTCCTTGTGGTTTACTAGTTTAAAACCAACTACAAAATTGCTATATTGTTATCAACATCCCCTTGGTAATAAATATGTTTCTTGTTGGTTAATCCCGAAACCAAGTGGTCACACACTATTGTCATCACTTTGTCACTGGCTTACTTATTCATGCTTGACCCTGGTACTATCCATTTCCATTCATCTCTGGGTAAAGATGGTGTAGAGGTAGAGCAGCTGACTTGGGACCAGAAAGTTGCAGTTCAGTTCCTCGCCATGCCTACATGTCATGGTGTTCTTGAGCAAGACACCTAGTCTCTAATTGCTTCCCGGGTGCTTACATAGCTTCCCACTATTCCACCTGGGTGTATCTCACGTGTGATGGGTGAAATGCAGATAACTAATTTTGCCATTGTATGTGAACATAATGATTTCAAACTTCCCTTCCCTTACTACCTTGCTCTGCAGCACAGAGACACACCAGAGTTAGACTGGCCTCGACCCCCATCGCCGCCTCGGCCCATTCAGAAGAAACACAGAGGCATCCAGAAGGCGTTTCCGTCCCAGACTGAGGTTGTTTAGGAGCTTTTAGATCATCTCAGCCTGCAGCTTTTTCATACCCATCCCTGTGTCCCTTGGAATTTTTCATCCTCTTTTTGCTTTCACAATAAATAGCCTGTCGTCATCCTCTGACGTTTTCAGTCTAGAACAATACGTAAAGACAAGCGTTACTGTCTCCTCATTACTGAACATTGTGAAACTCCATAGCCTTCGTGTTCTCCAGTAGACCACCTGCCTTTCCAGGGTTACGTCATGTAGCCGACCCCTCTTGTGCAGCGCCTTCTGGGACAAGGGTGTGAGGTGAGCTGCGCCCAAAACCAACCTCTCTTCCATAACACGTGTTCCCCTCTCTCGTTCACCGTCTGAGTCCTCTCCCCTCATATCTTCTCCCACTTCAACACATTCAGACTCCACCACCCCGCCTTCTCCTCCCCTTCAAGCCACGGTGTCGGCACCCGGGCGATGACAGCTTCTCTCTCACTCAAGCGCTCACTGGAGGCAGGGAGCGGCAATCCATCCGTCAGCACGCCTGCAAACCCCTCCGCTACAAACTCATTGTGACTAGCAAAATAGTAACGGCCTTTTAATCAAAACATTTACACCGGCGTGGAAGTAAAACACAAACAGCTCGTATCAGCAGGTCGAGGCAGACTCCTCGGCCCAGAGATGTGTGCGAACAGAGGCGCATTCCTTGCCGCCCCGTTGGTAGTCTACATAAACAGACAGTAGGGGCTGGAGAAGAGCCCATTTGGGGGGAAATCATGCGTGGCGACAGAAAAGTGCCCAAGGAACAGAGTTGTACAATGAACCGCCATGCTAGATCACTACCTGGCAAGGGGAAGACAATAGTGGATGCAGTCCGGCATCACAGGAGGTTGTTTTAGAGCTGCTGCCTTGAAGATGAAGTGGCACTTAGAGGGTGCATTTCATTTGGCCCTCGGGACTTTTGTGCTAGACAGTTGTGCTCTGCAGTCACAGCTAATTCAAAGAACGCTGATGATGCTGAGCAGTGGGGACGGTGATTAATTTTAGGGGTGCGTGCATGTCTTCATGTGAGTTTAAGGAACAAGGGTAATGATCAACGACAGTCCTATTAGTGTTTACTCGAAAGGCGGTCGATGATGTGCGTGTGTTTGTTTCTCTGAAGTGTGAGTAAAATATCCCATTGACAAATTTTTATGAAACTCGTAGAAGGTAGTAGTTCTACAACTGGTTAACTTTTGGAGTAAACCCATTTCCAAACCGGGGCAACAGCCAACTGATCTCACCAAACATAAATGACTGTACTTTGGTAAAACCTATACATCTTGAGCTAAAACTTGGTGTGATCGTAGCTGAGACTCAATCCTCATACATACTCCGAGCACTAATAAGTAGTCTAGAATTTTTGCTTAAAACATTGCTATTAACTATTGATGTCAACACTCTGTCTGTTAGTAAAATATCTTGTGAATCACTGAACAGATTTGAACAAAACTCTCACAAGGTAATTACTGGCTGTACATAAACAGCTGATAGACTTTTAGTCAAACTTTTAGTCAAATTTAGTATTGCTAACACAGACAACTGATTTTACCCAACAAATAAATGCCTGAAACTCAATCAATATTCAAGATGTTGGATTTAAATTTAGTTTGGTAGTACCTGAGAGTGATTGTTAATGCATATTTTACATTGCCCATGACCTTTGCTTAAAATTTTTGCCAACTATTGTAATCAACCCTGTCTGTTGGTTGGGAAAATATTTCATGAACCACGTGATGATTTTTTATGAAACCTTCACAAAGTAATCATTGGATGCACATCTTTTTCATTCAATCTTTATTTAAACAGATGAATCACATTGAGCCTCGAAGACTCATTTACAAGTAAGATCTACAACAGATTAACTTTTGGAGTCAAGACAATTCAGCATGGCTGCCACAGCTTATCGACATTAAAGAACCCATAAAAGGCTGTAACTCATCATTTTTAGAGATATTGTGCTAACGTTTGGTGTGATAGTCGTCAAGCATCATCGCCGGCGTGTACTTCAAGAGCTAACAGATTGTGCAAATCTCACAAACTCCCAAACTCTGCTTCTTTGAATTGAGACAGCTCCTCGGATGAAGAGCGAAACGTCTTCTGTTACAAATAAAGTCCAGTTGTTTCTGTATTGAACGTTTTTTTGATTTTATCATGTCCTGGATGACTGAGAATCTTCACCAGAAAGTCTCACAATGTCGCTTGAGATTGCATGACATTATTTTCAAGATCTAACTAAAATGTCCATAACCCTATCATGTCTTAACAAAACTGATATTAGTGAAAAACTGGTATCCAAGGCATTTTTAAGGAATGCAATGCCTTTACTTGTTTTGCGTGTTTATGAACTTATTGTCCGTCTTTGTTCTCCTGCAACAACACAAGACGTTGCAGTGTTGGGTTTGATCCATTTCATTCCCTGCATGCTTCAGCGTCTGGACAGGGGGAGTTCATCATGTGTGCATCCGTTTGAAGTTAATGCAGAGCACATATTGGAAAGTCTGAACTCATTGCAACATATTGTCATTGGTGTGCATCCAGGTGATCAAAGAGTTGCTGTTTTGAGTTGCCCACGTTTAGACAAAACGTATGTGTGTGTAAAATTCAGACATAAGCACAGGAGTAATTAGAGAAGCAGACCAGTACAACGAAACACAGCCATGACTTCACCGATTATGGTCACGCAAGTCATTAGCAATTCAACTTAACACAACACAGAGAACAGCCTAATCCACTCTCAATTTAACCTGCTAACACCAATGAATTGCATCGAGAAATGTCTTGTTTTGATATATTACGCACACATGAATGTGTTAGGTTGGAATTAGGGAGAATAATGCACGCCATTTTTGGATTTGGACGTCATACGGCCACATGTTCTGACTGAGGGCGACTGCAGAGCCTCAAGGTCTGGTTCTCACCCAGCCGACGGACAAGGCCGGCTTCTGGAAAACTGTTGAGCTGCCGTGACATCAGCGTGCAGCACTCATCGGAGCAGCAGAAGCCCTCAAAACCGTTTTCTGCAGAGCCTCTGCTTCATATTCACACTCAACAGCAGAACAAACAATGACAGGGCAGGGAGGAATTGCAGACACCTCACCCCAGCATGTGTGAAAATAAATTTGTTCAAGGGTGGAGACCTGTTTGTGTCTTCAACAATCATGGAAAACTTCAATGGCCACACCACGTAGGAGGACTATGCATTTCATTAAAGGAATTTCATTACACCGTGTGCATGTTAGGCATTTTCTGTGTCCTTGAAGACCTCAAAGACCTCAAGCACCTCCACAGAGCTCTTCACAGCTTTGATGCAGACGGGATTATAAGTGAAAATTGCATTTCATCACTGTTATTGTTCTTGCTCTCTGCGCTTGTCACTGAACAGCTGAGCTGCACTTTGCTAAGTGATAAAGTGACACACGGCGTTTAACCACATGATAATATTTAGAGCAGAGCATCAAAGGGAAGCGGCGGCAGCTTTGTCGCATTCAAGGGCTCATTTGAAAGCTCCAACGCCGCCAGTGTCTGTCTAAACTTAACCATCTCATCGTCGCTGGAAACAACTTGTGGAAAATGATCTTTGGAGGTGAGCCCTTTACTCCTCAAACAGACTGGAGAACAAAAGGCAGTTCTCTAATTTAGGCCTGCTTTCAACACCTTTGATTGGCTTTCCATGAGCGCAATTAACAGTAGCCATGTATGAAATGTGACTGTGTGGAAGGGAAGTGGTTAAGGGCCACCAGTGAGACACAAACAGAGAGAAAACAGTGCTGTACTGGACACGGAGTGGTGCTGGGAAATCCATCATCTCTCGGGTTCAGATGCTGTTTGTTTTTGTGTTGTGTGCCTGCCTACGGTTGTCCTCAAGGAGAACACTTTCCACTAAACAAGACAAAAAAAAAAAACAGTCTTGTTTTGTAAAAAGCTGTGATGCCATGTACAATTTAAACCCCCCACCACCATAACTTTTTTTTTTTTTTTTTTTTTTTTTTACATCCAATGAGATATTTGCGTAATTTTTCAAAGTGGATTTGAGCAACGTTTTCAAACCTGGGTTATCTGGGTGACCAAATACTTGCTTAAAAAGTCTTCAGTTGGTCCAAAATGCTGCTGCCAGAGTCTTAACAGGAGTTAGTGGGAGAGGTCACATCTCTCCAGTTTTAGCTTCTCTCCACTGGCTCCCTGTCAAATCCAGAATTGAATACAAAATCTTACTTTTAACCTACAAAAAGCCCTCAACAACCTAGCTCCATCTTATATTAGGGATTCCATATTTTCCCAACAGAGCACTTCACTCTCAGACTGCAGGCTTACTTGCGGTCCCTAGAGTTTCCAAAAGCAGAACAGGAGGAAGATCTTTCAGTTATCAGGCTCCTCTCTTGTGGAACCAACTTCCAGTTTCTGTCCATAAGCCTGACACATTGTCCAGTTTAAGACTGGACTTAAGACTTTCCTCTGTGATACATCCTATAGTTAGGGTTGGCTTGTTATGCTGCCTTAAGCTTAGACTACTGGAGGACAAATTTACTTAATTTCCTTAAAAGATTTGCTAAAATTAAATAGTATTCATTTTATACTATTTTTATTGTAACATATGATTCTCAACCTGCCATTCTGTTTCTCCTTCCTGTTCTTCTCAAACCCAGATGGTCGAAGCAGATGACCACTTGTCCTGAGCCTGGTTCTGCTAAAGGTTTCTTCCTCATGAGGGAGTTTTTCCTTTCCACTGTCGCCTTCATGCTTGTTCAAGATGAGAGTCTGTGATGGAGTTAAACTCAAAGCAGTCTGCTCCTCAGATAATTGATGTAAAATTATTATTTTTATATATGAATGTTTCTTTCCAGTGCCCTGAGACAACTTTGTTGTGACTTGGCGCTGTATAAATAACTGAATTGAATTATATAAATATATTTAATATGTTCAGAATTTGTGACAAAACTGGGAGCGACTCAAGTGAGGAAATTGAATTCTCCTACAAACATAGTGAGACACTCTGGAAACTCCTTCACAACTAGTCGCCAGCAATTACATCCCAGTGTGGTATTACCTTTGGATATTCACATTTTCTGCAATAAAAACAAATAACATAATTATTTGGAAATAACTGATTATAGCTAATCACCTTATCCATAAAAAAGTTTCATTTGCCAGTGTTTTTACAATGTAAATATTGTCGAATCTTACAAACCTCTGGACTAAGTTTGCTTAATCAAATCAATGATGAACTAAAGTACAAACTACCAAATAGACCAAATTGAATTATCTTTAGCTCAGTCCGTTTGGTTATTTGATGCTCATGACACCCAGCAGAGTGGCAGAGTGTTTGTAAAGTGTGACACTGACCCCCGAACACAGGACAAGACTAACCGAGTCCAAACAAGACGACAGAATGTGTTTAAATCTTATAAAAAGAGATGTGCAGAATGTATTTCTCTTCACAATGTTCACTTTGCTTGCATTTTATTTTGAACTTTGCCCAGGCTTGTGTGAGAATAGGTCCCTTTTGATATTCTGAAATTTATTTTGTTTTAATGAAAAGCGATGTTTGCAGAGTTTCATTAAAAAAAAAAAAAATCACGAGGTGTACACATGTATGCATTTAGGCACTATATGTTTCAGAAACTATAGTTCAATCTTCACTTGTACTCTGTTGTTGGACTATAAACTAATTAATCTTGTGTACTTCATGTGCATTTCAGGGATTGACACCAGTCTTAGAGACAGTAAGGGGAGAACAGCACTGGACATTTTGAAAGAACACCCTGCACCAAAAGCTCAGCAGATCACTGCTCTTATTCAAGGTGAGACAAACCCCAGTTTAAATTTACGAACAAACTGGGTCATTGCTGTGGCAGAGAAACACACATGCAATAAATATCATACATTAAAAAAGGAGAAAACTAATTCTTGTATAGGCTCCTAATGCAAACACAATGGGATTGGTAGAAGGACTTAAAGATCTGAAGTGCTGCATCTGCGTTCGGACTCTTCCACACCTGCTTTCACACGGTTAGTTTTTGTAAAAAATATATATTTGTTCAGAGACTGGAGCTTTCACTGGCTGAAAATGACAGTTCAGATTGGATGTGGTGAGCGGTGTGGACATACGGCGCTCGAGCTGAGTTTATTAGAGAGCATGACTTTGTGACTTTTGGAAGTGGACGTGGTACAACTGAGAAATCTTGTTTTCAAGGAAGTTTATTGTCTTCTGAGAAACAATAGAAGCTGTATGTGTTGAGGGCTCTGTGATATTCTCACAATACAGACTGTGTTGTAAATCTCTTCAACTATTTCAGTGGATTAGTTAAAGCTGGAATTAGACTGTTCTCAATGGGTTTTTGGAGTTTGCGGAAAAAAACAAACAAAAAAACAAGTGGCATTTTGTTTTCTCTCAATAACATTTTGCAGCTACCATTGGAAATTAGAACTAATAAAAGGCATTTTAATTGTGTCATAGAGTGACTGATGTTTATTCACAAATTGATTATATCCTCTGCTTGGACACTTGCCATGATGCTGCTCTCCTTTTCCCAGTTCACTATGAGTAAACAAGCACCGTCTTTAACGTCAAGGTTTTTCATGGCCTCCCAGTGTCGTAGAAATGACCCAGTTGTGGTTACTGATTATTCTTTACCCCAACAACAGATAAGTCAAAGAAAAATTTGCAGTGCAATGAGATTTCCCATTTAATAAAAAAGGTTAAATCTTGTCATCTGGACCAGTTTAAGTGAAAAACGCTTTGTCCCCCCCCCATCCATGGGGCTTCCTCAGTCCACGACCTGCCAACCAGATCTGTCCCATAGCCTTCACTGCTGTGTTTCAAACCAACCTCCTGTTGGAGTCTCAACACGTGCAAAGCACACCCATCCACAACAATCAATCATCATGTACAATTACTACTCACAGAAACAGCCTGAGGACACCAAGACCAAAGTGGTTCAGAAAAATGTTTGTAAGCTCAACCATCCAACAGGAGGTTGGCTTGAAACACAGCAGTGGAGGCTGGTTGGCAGGCCGTAGACTGAAGAAGTCCTCTGGATGGTGGACAGAATGTTTCTCCCTTAAAGAAACTGGTCCAGCCGACATGATTTAAACTTTATTTATTGTTATCTACCTGGATGCTTGAGCTTGCAATCCTTTTTCCCATTTGCTTTTTATCGTTACAGCATCTTAGCAGGTCATGGTCTCTGAGCAGTAGACCAGGATTTGGTAGCTGGTGCTAAAATCAAATCTCTTCTGCAACAATCCCTCCAGCAACTTTTGTGCTGTTTGGGACTCGACCAGGAGAGGTACAAACCTGTGCTTATTGTTAACTTGTCCCTTTTTGCAGTGCAGGGTTTTATATTGTAGCCAAGACATTGATTTCTACGTGTACATTTTAATTTCTCTTACGAAATATTTACAAACTGACAAATTTAGATTTATGATGTTTGCTTTTTGTCACTTTATGGATTTGTCCTCTCAGACTCAGCCGGTCGAAGCAGATGGTCGCTTGTCCTGAGTCTGGTCATGTTGAAGGTTTTTCCCTCATGAGAGTTTTTCCTTTCCACTGTCGCCTTCATGCTTGCTCAAGATGTCTGTGACGAAGCTAAACTCAAAGCAGTCTGCTCCTCAGATAAATAATGTTATTAACTTACTTTTTAATCATTATCAAGGTCAAGGTGTCTTTATTGTCATTCACACCATGTGGTACATGTGGTGGAATGAAACTATGTACACAGGGTCCCAGTTACATCCAACAAAAATACAAATTGTAAAAAAAAACAGTAGTAAGATCTAAAATATGAACTAAGAAATATGCTAAACTAAGAATATACCAAGCACTACTAGTATAAAACAATGTGCCAAACAACAGCAGCACGAACATGAGTCTGTGTGAGCAGATGAGGACGAATGAACACAGCAATATGAAATAAATCAGCAGCATGAGATCAGCAGCATGGATAGTCAGCAGCACATAACAACAATCAAGTGGCATTACTGTGATTTTTTTCACAGCAACAATCCTGACAAGGGATTCATGAGTCTAACAGCCTCAGGGTAGAAGCTGTTCCTCAGTCTAGTGATTCATTTAATGCTCCTCAACCTCCTTCCTGAGGGGAGTGGGGCAAAAAGTGTGTGTGCGGGGTGAGTGGGGTCCTTCATGATGCAGGTGGCTCTCTTCCTGCATCTGGAGGTGTAGATGTTTGTGATGGTGGGGAG
>JARVGQ010001175.1:22850895-22862060 GCA_031762355.1 Hypsolebias martinsi | reverse complement strand
ATGTATATATGTATGTATATATGTATGTGTGTGTGTATATATGTGTGTGTATATATATGTGTGTATATATATATATATATATATATATATACACATATATATATATGTGTGTTTATATAAATTATATTAAGAACTATATACTGTCATGTCATTCTAATATTTATAGCCTTGTGATTATTATGTAATATAATATTTATATTATTATTATTGTTATATATCGTAATATTATGTTATACAGTATATAATAAATAAATGTTGGCACTTTTTTGTTATAGTTGTCTTGCCGATCAACACATCCAAGAAAACCAGGAATGTCTGAAGGAATGGGAACAGATCATGTGTTGTAATTCCTTGTTAACTAAATGTTAACCACACTGATATGATGGCTGCAAAACACTGTTTTATTGTCTGTGCAATAAAACTGTAGCTTTCCCTAATGTGCCTAATTTGTCTGTAAAGTTAACAATGCTTGGCGTAGGCTAGAATAAGATACAAACTGACCATTTGCATATAACTGATATTTTCTAATTGTGGGGAAAAAGCATATTTTTTATAAAGAGCTCAATTAAATATTTATGTACATGGAGACTGATTTTAAAAGACATTTCCTCTTATTTAAACAAACAAATAATATTTTTTCATTAAATAATGAATAGAGCATCAGTTAATCACTTTTCATCTCCTTCAGTATTTTGAATTTCCGTCACATTCAGTTTTATAAAAGACTCCAACCAAAAACATTATTATCTTCACTGCAACGTGTCTGGCACAAAGTTAACGGCTCGAACAGAACTTCTGTAAAACTGAATTATTTCATCCAGAGTCTTAGTTATTTATTTATTATTTTTTATTTTTATTTCCCTCCTTAAGTTGCAGTAAACAGAACCATAACAAACAGGTTTTACTAAAATTTACTTCTAAATACTACCTTTTCATGTGTGTTTATAAGATTGTCCTAATCTGATTGTGTCAAATGAATAACCATTTTTTTCTTTCCTTTCAAAGCTTCTTTAGTCTTCCCTCTGCGTGCTCCTTAACCTCAGGAAGGAATTTGAATTAGAAGACTCAACTGCATGAATCCATCAAACTAACAATCAGGTGTTGTATTTTTACAATGACAGATAAAGATTTTTACAAGGGGAAACTGTTCTTCAAGATGAGTCAGCCAGGTCTTCCATGTTAGCCAAACTTTGCTCTTTAATCTTTTAAACTGTGGTTGGTCTTTGCATGACTCCTAAACTTCATTCCTGCAAGTGTTAAAAACTCTCCTTTGCCAGAACACGTTTGTACTAAACGTGCTATGTCATTCTTGTGACCTGACTAATCAAAAACACTGTGAATTATACTTTATAACCTCATGTACTGTTGCTGTTACAAAATGGCATTTTTGTTGTCACATTATGATTTAAAAGCACTTTAAATCAATCATTTCAAATACTATCATAAATTATATTAATAACTATATACTGTCATGTCATTCTAATATTTATAGCCTTGTATTACTTTTGAAATGTAGAGCTATAAGTATTTAACAGTTTAAATGATAAAAACTATATAATCTGTTATTTAAAAAAAAGCCTGGATGGGTTTAAATTCAGGATTAAAAGTCTTGCTGTCAGTAAATCTCTGTTGTGGGTCAGTGTAGGCCTGTATGCAGATTATGACCTCTGATGTAATAAAGAAGCACTTTGTTGAAAACTGTGTATTGTTCTCCCCATGTGTGTATTTTTTGACAGAAAAAAAAACAAAAAGCTGTACAAAAGTTTGGTTGTTGTAAGATGCAAGCTTTGCATGTTCAGTTTCTGGAAACCTGCCAGCAGTGCTAAATTTAGATACAAGTTGGGATTGTGAGCCGATTAGTTTTTCCTAGATGTTTGAATTTACTGTTTCATTTCACATTAAAGTTTAAAATATTGTTTAGGTTTCTTTTTATTGGTAATGGGTATCTTTTATAAGACTTGGCAAGTGAATCAGAGTCAGAGTTTCTTTATTGTTGTTCGCACCATGTGGAACATGCGGTGAAACAAGATTATGTACACATGGTAGAATAAACCCTAAAGTGCAACTATAATATTATTATATAGCTTATTAATTGCAGTAGTAGTAATTTTTTAAGGTAATGTAATGTAATACTGTACAGTACTGTACTTGCAAATGTGGCAGGCCTTTTTTGCTGCTCCACAGATTGGCTCTGGCGCGCAAAGAGGGCGGAGTCTATTGGTGACTGACTGGTACCTTGTCCAATGTAATTTTAATTCAAGTTAGTCAGCAGCCAATGAAAGCTCAGCTCTTGGGACATGGCTTCCTTTTATTCCTCCTTATTTACCTGAACTGTCCTTTCCCCGTCGCCTTAGTCCAGGGTAGGGGGTGTGCATAGGCAGAAAACGACCTATGCTTAAAACTGCATTTTATGCGAATCTCATACTTTCACTTTTTGTGTTTTAAATCACTTTACGCTTGCTTTTCGAAAGTGCGTGCTGATTTTTTTTTTTGTAAGCTACTTTTTTTAATATAATAAAAGCAGCAAAACCATTAAAGGTAAGTTTCTCTAATATAAAACTATAACTGTTTGCTAGTTTACAGTCAAAAAGTGCTAAGATTTGGTTGCGTGACAGTAATATAACGCCGCAGTAAACGTCTTGATTTTTAGCTAGCGTCACCGTGATAGCAGCTAACTCGGTCGTTTCTGTACATTAGTTTTAACATTAACCTTCAGATATATTGTAACAACCTCGAAAGTGCTGTCAGCTGTGTTTATCATAACTTCGGCCTCAGTTTGTGTAGTTTGGACTGTGTTGTCTCAGTTTGTTGTCATCGTCAGGCCTCCATTAGCGCGTGAGGCAGGAACATGTCCCGACATGACGCAGGAGCTGCCCCAACGAGGCCTCTCCTGCTACACTGGCAACATATCACTGAAACTAAAGGAATAAACAGATTAAATTAAAGCTGTGCTGACATAGACACGATATATTGTTTTTAAAAAATGCTTGAGAAACTTGTTAAGCGGATTCTTGTATAAATGTGTTGGTTCACCTCCTGTTCAGTGACGTGAGGAAAGATTGGTTGACCTACAAACATGGAGCTCTACTGTCCTGAAGTAATCTGATTATTAAGAAGAAGGGTTGTCATTTTGTTTGTAACTTTCGTTTTTCTTTTATCTAAATAGATGCCTGACACAGTGACACCCGTGGCGCAGCCCTTCGCAGTTCAGCTGAAGATCCTGATGGACCTGGAAGGCAGATACCAACCAAAGCTCAGTGGACTGAGACTGATCGACAGCGCCCAGGACAACGGCCTCAGGATGACCACCCGGCTGAGAGAGCTGGCGGTGAAAGACCTGCTCTCCCTATCCAGGTTCTTTGGCTTCTGCTCGGAGACCTTCTCGCTGGCCGTCAGCTTGCTCGATCGATTCCTCTCTGTGATGAAGGTTTGTAAATACTCCAGCTCTGTCGCGTAAAGCGTTTGTCTTTGTGCTC
This sequence comes from Hypsolebias martinsi, assembly GCA_031762355.1. NCBI lineage: Eukaryota > Metazoa > Chordata > Actinopteri > Cyprinodontiformes > Rivulidae > Hypsolebias > Hypsolebias martinsi. The sequence goes on along the minus strand of JARVGQ010001175.1, from coordinate 22,858,584 downwards.
ATAGTTGCCCACTTTGTGTCAAACAGATACAACCGAAGCACCTGTCCTGTGTTGGCTTGTGCTGCTTCTACATTGCTGTGAAATCTTCTGAGGAGGAGAAGAACGTGCCTCTGGCCAGTGACCTAATCCGCATTAGTCAGAATCGCTTTACGGTGTCTGACATGATCAGGATGGAAAAGATCATCATGGAGAAGCTCCACTGGAAGGTGAAGGCTCCTACAGCTCTGCACTTCCTCCGCCTGTTTCACGCTCACATCCAGGAGCAGCTAGATGCCGAGAGGTAAGAAACAAAACCACAGTGTTTTAAAATTTTTTTAACAGGACAATTATTAAACTTACGCTAAGTGCATTAAATACAGTTTCTATTAGAAGTTTTTGATGGGTGATGTTTTTTTAAATAAATCTTATTACCTTGTTGTTGTACTGCTATATTTTAAACCCTTTTTGAATTCCTAACTTTATCGTAACGGTCTGAGTTTTGTCTGACATGTTCAGTTGTATTCTTTTCATTAAAGGCAGTCATGTATTTTTTACAGCAGGGATATACTGAGCCTTGACAGACTGGAGGCACAGCTGAAAGCATGTCACTGCTCATTTGTCTTCTCCAAAATCAAGGTAATGTGAAAACTTGTCTGAAGATTTGTACAGAAAACCTCCGCACCTGGCTAACATAGTTTTCGCTCTGGACTAGCAATGATTGGTGTGATTGTTTTACCGGTATCTCAGGCCCAGAACCATTATTTTTAATAGTTTTAAGTGCAAAGCTGTGCACTTTCTCCTGAACAAATACTTTGGAACAAGTGAGGAAACTAGTAAGGCTGCAGCCCCAAACCAGCCTATTAAAACAAAGTTACTTTTAATAATTAGTTTCTTGTCAGATCCATTATTTACAGAAAAATGAAGGCAGAGCTTTTAACCTTTTGTGCTGATATTGTAAAAATTTGGACATAGTATTAACGACTATGGGGAAAATAAACTGAAATCAGCTAAAAGTAGGATTAAAGGAGCTCCCACCAGCGTGAACAGATACCGTTAATGTTCAGAAGGGGGTCTGCTTCTGTGTTCAAATGTAGGCAAAGGTTTACGTTAACTGAGTGCAACCTTAAGCTGGTAAATTATTTAATTTTCTAATTCTGAGCAGATGTCCTAAGTCATTGTATCTGTTTTCTACAGCCCTCTCTTCTTGCCATTGCTCTGCTGTGTTATGAGGCCCAGGAACAACATGACCCTGAGCACACAAACCAAATATCTGAGGCTCTGAGGAGTCTGCAGCAGCTGCTCGGTGTAAGTTGTCATAAGACAGTTATTTGCTTAAAACCACTGTTTTTGTAAAGGTTCTCTGGCATCATTTAAACAGCACAAAGGGATGCTTCATTTGGACTTCTCTGCCTTGCGTAGGTAAAAGATGGTGACCTGGTGTGCATGAGAGAGCTGGTGGGGAAATGCCTGTCTGAATACGCCACCACCAAGTGCTCCAGACCCAACAACCAGAGGCTCCGCTGGACGATCTCGGGAAGAACTGCTCGTCAGCTGAAGCACAGCTACTACAAGATCACTCATCTTCCCACCATACCTGAGTCGGCTTCCTAAAACTGGAGCATATAAGTGGGTGATTTGGCCTGCAGAGAGAAGTTTAACCTGTTCTCAGGATTGCAGCCTGTTCACCCATTTATATCTCCACTAATTTTCCTTACAGACTTCCATCAAAGATGATGGATTTCTTTAAGGAAGAGCTTTACGTCAAGTTAGCTGTAGATTGATTAAACACTGTCCCAGTAACAAGGAGTAATACTTCATCAGAAAGGCTTATCTGTTGCCAAGTTTTACTTTCCTGGTTGAGTTGTTCACACAGGTGTACAGTATGTTCATTTATAAATTCATACCAGGCCATTTTCTGGTATGGGTTGTTGGTTTTAAGCTAATAATGTATTGAACCACCTAGGTCCTCAGTCCACCGTGTGGAAGAGGAGGGAGAAGGATTTTGTGAAAAGCAAAAATGGAACCAAGAAATCAGGCCCAAGATCCTTAACTCCCACCCTAGGTTGCTAAACTGTCCTGAATGCACACTCCTACCCAAGGTGACTTTTTTCCTTTTCTTTTGATAACGGCGAGGAGGCTCTGGTTCGAGCCAGCAAAGTGAAACTAGTGACAATTTCGTCACCTGTGGCTAAAACATCACTTGACCTGAAATCGGCAACAGTGTAGTTAATTTCACTGAACCTTTATTCTGTTGTGCCACCACACGACTGAACTGGTTTTAGCTGAATAAGTTACGGCTGCAGTGGAAATGTTGGTTGGAATTTGTCCAGCGTTTTCTCCTCCAGTTTCCCAGTGTAGTTTGTTTCATAGACAAAACGATCAAAGGAATACACTGATCCACAGATTTACTTGCACCTTTCAATAAAACTATTGAAAAGCTAACTGACTTGTTTATTTGTTTTCACAACAAAAGGCGACATCTTTGCACCTTTTAACATGACAGATCTTCAGTCTTCCTGTGTAATGTGACGCCTAAACAAAGCTGTAAAAATGCAGTCCTAAGGCTGAGGGAAAATTCAGAGGGGGGAAAAAAACTGAGAAACGCCTGGTAAACATCTCAGTTCATCCCATAGTTGATTGGCAGCTCTGTTGGTAGAGTCATGACGTCATTGGACAGAGTTTCCAGATTAATGCAAAAGTCACTTCATTAAGTTGGAAAAATCTGGACCTCCGCCAGCAAAATTCCCAGAAATTTCGGCACCACTGAAGTCAAATCCAGGGTTCTACAAAACAAAAAACAGGCAAACATTAAATATTCATATCCAAATACATTTAAGCAGAAGTACACAAGAACAAGTGACTTTGCATTTCATAATCCAACACTTCCATCAACCACAGATTTACAAGAATGCTTATTTCTGGGAAACTTTTTTTTTTTTTTTAAAATTCAACTGCTTAAAAAATTAAAGAAAAACAACTGATAACTTTGTTTTGAATGAAAGTGCAATCTGAAATGTCAATTTTATTTTAATTTTTAAAGAAAAGCTAAACATCCAATTAATATTTTTGGGTTAAATCAATTTGAAGAAAATGATAAGACTGAGATTTTCCACAAAGTCCCACAATGTCTAGTACCTACATTTATTTAGAAGCCATTAAAGCAAGTGGACACAACTTTCAATCTCTTTATAACATAAAAATACACTTTTTGTTGTTTTATTTTCTTAAATGTGGAGCCTGTCTAGATGACAGGTGTAGTGATGTGCTAAATGGTCTCTAAAACCATCTCAACTAAAAGTTGTATTCATCTCAGGTGGACCAGAATGGAGCACACCTCTCGTTGAAATCTCTCCAGAGTGAGTTTTCTTTGCATCTGGTCCTGGACCCAGGCGTTGGCGCAGTACTCCCCCTCCAGCAGGGATGACCAGCAGTTCCCTGCTTCTCTGTTGGTCTTCATTAGAACAATACGAATGAGACATTTATCCTCTGAAGAGAAGAAATAATATATTTAAAAAAGTACACAGATCTTGTCAGTACAGGAAGTTGGATAGTTTGTACATTTAAGTCCAAATGAAGTCAAAGTATTTTTATTAACTCACCAAGCGTCCACGTAGCCTCGTCGGACACGGTTGTGTCAAACAACTTTCCCTGGCAGGAGTCAAAAAGGAAGATCAATTGTACTTTGTCTACATCAACATAACATATAGTTATAGACTATACATCTGTGAGGTTCAAATTAGAAGATCATCATGATGCAGTAAACTTAAAATTCAAGTGATTCAGTAAATTAATTACTTGTATCAAGCTTCATTTTTGTTACATATTGCTGCAATTTATATTCGTGTATGCATTATTACAACCCACGTTCCCAGGTGTAGAGGCTTTAGGACCAGAGACGATGGTTTTCTTGATGAGTTTCAGCTTATGTCAAATGATGAAAATGGCTGTGTTTGTCTTATTTTGTTTATTTTTCAGTGCTGGGATCGTGACAAAACCGGAATGAATTAGAGGAGAATCTAGAAAACATGTTTGTGATGTGTCTTAGTGGTTCAGAAAGTTTGAAACACGAGCAGAAATGTAACTGAAAAGCGCAACATTGTAGTCCAGATGTTTATATGACGTACAAGTAATGCTTAATGTGCAAATACCAATGAGACCTGGACTAGTTGTTTTAGACAGATATTATTGTTAATCAGAAAATCAGTCTTATTTAATTATTGGTTACTATTTCACATATCAAATTTTGACCACATCTGGTAGCAAAATCATTGAAGCATAACTGCTTGGTGGCTGTGAATAATATGAGTGTTTGAACTATTAGGTTTATTGATTTAAAAAAAAAATGTTATCTGTGAGACTGTTGTAAATCTATTTTTTTCTCACAACAAACAAAGCATAACTGTTATAAAAAAACATTAAGTAAAATCTGTTCAGTTTTCTCATTCATTGTCAAAGGCAGAACTGAAATTTGTTTTTTAATTTGTTGGCGCATGCGCGTAAAGATCAAACATTCCTTGTTGAATGGTGGGTGTGTCTCGTGCACATTACAAAACAACTTACGTTTATTAATATCTAACCCTATCGTGTTTGGATTATCAGAACTTAAGTTTGTTCAAAATGCTAATAATTTATCAGGGTATCGTAACGGATTATTTACATTTTTTCTCGCTTTCAAATTTAACACAGACGAGCAGAAGCGCCACTTACCTTAAATATCTCCTTTCCTTTGACACGCAGGTCGATGTCTCTGGGTCCTAAATGACATTTAACCTCTTTAGCAGACGTTCCTTGAGGCACGTCGACTTCGATGAAGACCTCCTCCATGGTCTGGTACCAGGAGCCCCAGGGGGTCTTACACGGGACAACGCCGCTCCTCTCCTCAAAATGTACCGACATGTTGCAGCTTCACACCACTCAGGTTATTTTACTGATAACCTTCACTCCACTCCCATTAATTGAGCATTCCCAGATGCTATCAAAACTTACATCTTCTTCTCCGTTCATTTCCGGTTTCGGGTATTAATTATAACAGCAGCGCCACCCGCTGTCCAATAAGAGGAACTACAAAAAGACCATTCGTTTTCAGAGACAAAAGAGGTGGGTGATTGGCATTCTTCTTTTATAATTTTATGCGTATTATTTATTTAATAATTTTACCTTTCCTTTTGAGAACTCAGCATGGCCACAGTTAAAACAAATTCAATCCACTGGTTGTCTAAAAACAGGGTACTCACTAATCTCTTAATTAGATTACAGCTCCTGCCTGGGTGTCTTTGGTTTCTTGACACCGTCAGTGTACCAACACATAAAAGTATACACCTGTATACTCTAAAATTTAACATATTTTTAGATTTTAACTGAAAAAGTGATCACTTACCAAGCATGGCTGCTACGTCTTTAATTTTGATTGCTTTTGTTTGCTGGATTAGGTGAGTTCTCTCTCTGAATTTTAATACATTCAAATTTACAGTAAACCGCTGGGTTAATTTAATTTGCATTTGTTTCCCTGCAGTGTAGGTAATGTACAAGGAAGTGCAAAGATAGACTCAGACAATATCACTCGCATTTTGGATAGACTTTTGGATGAATATGACAATAGATTGCGACCTGGTTCTGGAGGTAATTTAAACTCAAATTTTGTTCAATATGTTGTATATTGCGCGTTGTTCATTTTCACTTTTCTACACTATTTTTGTGCAATAAATAAGAGAGGGTTTTTACAATCTGTTGCAGGTGGAATTACAGAAGTGAAAACAGACATCTTTGTCACCAGCTTTGGACCAGTTTCAGATGTTGAGATGGTAGGATACCCCTCCCGTAAGATCTACGTGTTGACCATTGACAAAATTTTTTTAATTCTCAATCAAATTGCCTCACCTTCTCTTGTTGGGAAATAAAGTCAGCTGCACTCAGTGTATGGGAGCTGCCTCGCTGTATTTTTGGAACCAGAGTCTGCTCACTAGGCACATGCAACAATTAAACCCTGCCTACTCTCCCTCAAACAATTGTGACCTTACGTGACCTTTCTTCTGAACATGAAAAAAATTACAGCTAAATGTACTAGAAAATGAATACTTGAACATGTAACAGCAAAGTAAAAAACTTTAGGCGTGCACCGATTGCAGTTTTCTGGCCCATCACCGATCACCAATTTCTAAAAAGTCTGACACGCTGCTTCTGATTTTGGCCAATACCGATTTTGTTTTATAAGCAACACTGTCGGGTGTTATAAGGTCACAATGCACCTTCAATTCTCCAATCTTATTTTGTTGAAAAACACACCCTTGAACAATATCATAGAAACAATGCAAACTTCTTTTAACTGGCCATGAGGTAGTGCTTTGAAATATACATGAAGTTCAGGCAATTGTGGTTAAAACTAAAAAAATCGGTAAAATCTGTTTCTCATGCAAGTATCGGCCGATTTCCCAAAATTAGGGAAATCGGGGCAGATTTATTGGTGCATTCCTAAAAAAAATTGTATGACCTTTTGTTTTTTAATGAAGGTAAAGTACAATTCTTTTACATGGGAGAAGCAATACTTGTAATGGGACCAACCAATAAAGACACTGCTCTTCCAGGGTCCAGTATGAGGTGCAGCATTACCGTATATATGACAATGTCATTCTTCACAGTCAGCATCATTGGCATATATTATAATTTATAAAACATGCCAATGATATTGAGTGTGAGGAATTACATTGTTTTAGTGACCAGCCTTATGGGTGATCTGCCATGAGCCAATTTAATGAACTCTAATCTGTCTGACTAGCCCTGTAACTCCGGTACTGATAGCCTCTAAATCAATATGACAGCATGTCAGACAGCGGAAATGACCAAATGGATTGATTCATGAGTTCACTGGATGAGTGGCATCCGTTATTACTTCTCCTCACTTTTGACTACATGTGGAAAATTCTCTCTAGGGTTACAACGCAGATTTCAACCTGAAGCTAAAAGTTTATTGTTTTGTTATCAGGAATACACCATGGACATGTTCTTCCGCCAGATGTGGATTGACGAGAGGCTCAAATTTGATGGTCCCACTGAAATTTTGCGCCTGAACAACAAAATGGTGGAGAAGATTTGGACACCGGACACTTTCTTCAGGAATTCCAAAAAGTCAATTTCCCACAACATGACCACTCCCAACAAACTCTTCCGCATTATGCAGAATGGGACAGTCCTCTACACCATGAGGTAATCTGAAGTGTTTTTTAAATTTTAGTTGAATTTAAAACATTGTTGTTGTTGTTGTTGTGTAATTTTAATCATTTCATATAAAAACAATGACAATTTTTAGAAACAAAAATTAAACAAAAAAACTTAAAATGAAAGGAAGCAGAAGAAGAAAACATTTCTTATCTGCTCCCTTTTAAACAATTAATTCAAACAATCAATTCAAACATTAATTTGCTCATTGTAATACAAAATAATATAGTCTCATCAAAATACCTTTATAATTTGTTAAATTAAAAACAACTTAAAAATAATTCTTCAACAAAATAGTTTTAATCATTTTCCTAAATGTTAGTATTGACTTCACTTTTTTTACATAGTCCTCCAGACCATTCCAAAGATCAATTCCTCTTATTGTAGTAGATCTGCCCTTTAAACTGGTTTTATACTTAGGTTTAAAGGTCCACTGACATGATATTTGAACTTTGCATAAAATGGCACAACATATATATCTTGTATCATTCAACTATG
>JARVGQ010001175.1:22795175-22812363 GCA_031762355.1 Hypsolebias martinsi | reverse complement strand
AAAAAAAAAAAATATATATATATATATATATATATATATATATATATATATATTTGTTTCAGTCTAACAAGAATCTAAAGTCCTGAAATATGTTGTAATCATACTTTTGATTTAATAATTCTTAAACCAGTTTATGTATCATTAATTTAATATGTATGAAGATGTAGATCAGTCATTTTACGTAAGATGACCAAAGATTTTGTTTATTTTGCAAAAATCACTAAAATATACATCTGATGGTGTTTGTTGGTGAGAAAATGACGGTGTTGATGAAAAACTGACGGTGTTGGCATAAACCTAAATTATGCTGTTTCAAACTATTTAAAATTTTAATTTATGTTTTGTCCTCCTTCATGTCATCCTGTTGTCTTCTTTCCTGCATCCTTCATCTTCATCTCTTTCTGTCTTCTTCCACATCCTTTTGAATCTGGATTACAGTAGTCACACAAATACTGTACTGTAATTCAGTACTGTCATTTTGCATGATCATAAGTTTATTTTTAGGAAATTTATCTGGCATGTGTTTGTAGGGGTGGGGGGAGATACTGAGTGTGTGTGCATGTGTGGCCGTTCAAAATGATTGTTACATATAAAGCAGGGAAATAGAGCCTACACACATACACACAAGATCAAAATTCAATTTAAGATTTCCTTTTTGTCTAATCTGCATTTATGCTTTTAACAACAGGCATTGGACATGCTCACCAACATACAATTTGAGACTTAATATTGACTAACTTTCTCTTTAAAAGAATTTGCATGTGGAAATATTGTCTCGAGTTTGTATTATTTCAAGGACAGACTCGCTCACCTTTACCTTGTTGCAGGTTGGGGATGTCCTGAGTTCATCTGGTAGGCTCGCACAAATTCTCGAGTTATGCCCTTTATAAGTTATGCCCTTAATAACAACTGGTCAATAAAGTGCTTAAAATGACCGGAAAATGCACCCAAGAAATGGAATATCATGAAACATAGTTCACTAAAATGTGTTTTTGTTGTATTACAGGAAGGAGTCTTGCCTTAAGGGCAAATTCAGGGCAAAATTAACCCGTGATCTCAGACGACGTGTGTTTTAAGCTCCGCCCCTTGAGGTTGTAGGGTGGTTGGCACTCGGTTGTATAAAATAATAAGACACGAAACAGGGGAGTTTTAGTTTATAAAAAAGCAAGTTGAGAGGAGTACAGTCATTTTTGCGTTTTTTTCTCCACGCTGTTGGCATCATGTCGAGACGTGTCCGCTCTGCTGACTGTACTGAACGCGGAGGAAGAGGAGATGCTAACTAGCTTGTTAGCGTAGCCACTCTGAGTGGACGTTGTTAGCCTTTTAGCTAACTGGTTGTTTTTATTTCTGTGGTAAAGGTAAGAGTTTATAAATTTGTAACTTTTATTTGCACTTACTTAAAAGACGTGTTTTAAATGTGTGTTTTTAATCTGTGAAACCATGGCTGTGTTGGTGAATGTATTTTTTGTTTTTTTGTAGATGAACATGACAAAAATTAACAATTTTACATTATGTAGATGTTAAACATACTGATATGGAAACCTTAGTTTGGGATGAAATTATTTATTTGAACAGGACTAATTCACTATTCCAAAAAAAAAAAAAGATGTGATAATTTTGTTTATTTTGCTCTTTCTAGTCTTTGTTTTGATCTCTTTCATTCTTTTAAAGCCAAGTGAATATTGTCTTCATGTGCTTTTAGGCAACGCAGTCATGACACACAAAGACAGTTTGTGCTCAGTTTCCCTCAGTGTTGAGGGAATGACTTGTGACTCGTGTGTCCAGTCCATAGAGCAGAGGATTGGGTCTCTAGACGGGGTGATACACATAAAGGTAATGACTAAATTTAAATAAAATGTGTCTGTTTTGATGTGCTGTTCTTTAAATGTGACTGCTCATAATGTCTTGTCACATCTCTCCCACTTTAAGAATGGGATCTAAAATTATAACAGTTGATACTGTAACTTTTATTTATTTTTAAACAGAAATATATACGGGTACTCTATTTTAATCACAAAACATTTCTGTCCTTCAGATGCAGGTGGTTGATTAATGTTGCAGTCTTATTGTCTCTATATCTGATTTGAAAATCAGACACACGTCTGTGTACCACGTGAGATGGCTTAAATACAAGAGCAGTGGTCTGTTGTTTTGTTTTATTGCATGTTTACCCTGCAGGCCAAGTTTGAAATAGAAGATAATGTAATTGTGTGTTACCAATAGCTCTCTGCCCTTTGCAGGTCTGTGACAGCAAGTCGATATGTCCTCTGCACCCTCAGGAAATTGTTACGTCTTGAGTGAATTTAGTGCCTGGATCATTTAGTCAACCTGTCTAGAAATGATCTGCAGGGAGTAAATATAAATTTACATTTTACCTATTTGTTGGAGCATAATTTCTTTCTTTGTATCATCATTAAAAAAGTAAAAGGTTAATCCTGTAAGCAGCAAAAAACTCGCTAACTGCTTTATTTATTTTTTTTTTTTGTTTTACTTAGTGAAGTCAGGTGATTCCTTCTGTTTGTCACATGTTTCTTTCTTGCTCAAGAAACAGACGTGAGGGTTATCATGCTGAGCGAGCATGGCCACAAACTCACTTCAGCTATTTATTTTATGCTCAAAAGTTTATTGCCGAGACCAGATAGATGCACAGTAGGGCAGTATAATGTCATTAAAATAGAACCGACTGGACATTGGTGGTCATATGAGGCTATAAGAAGAGTTATTTTTGTTTTTATCTAAATAATCTTTGAACTTGCAGGAAGTTACAGTAATGTGTATAGCCATGTAATAAAATAACTAGGCATCTTGTTGGTGAATGGTGTTCCCAAGGAAGTTTCTAAATGTCCTGAATCCTTGGCTGGGCTTCACAATTTCCTCACTTGAGGCTTTCAATCTTTATTTTTTCCCCAAGTATGTTCATAAAATTTATGTGACTTATTTATTTAATTATTTCGCTAAATAGTTTCAGTTGTCACAGGATCTCAAACCTGCCTCAAGAATATTAGAGCTGTATTTTGACACCTGCAAGTTTAAAAACCACACAGATGATAAATAAGAATCATTCATAAAATAAATGTCATTCATAAAACCACTCCAAATAGTGGTTCTAAATGTAGTTCTTCAAAAGTGGACTCCAGTAGATTAGATCATAAATGTAGCGGCGTCATTAGCCAAGGTGGTCAGCAGCACGAAGGCTCAGTGGTTAGCACTGTTGCCTCACAGCAAGAAGGTCCAGGGTTCAATCCCTGGTCGGACCTGGGGTCTTTCTGTGTGGTTTCAAGTGAGACCTGTTTAGGGAGCACATGGTGGGGGTTAAGGGCCTTGCTCAGGGGCACAGAGTGGAGCTTGAACCGGCGATCTTCCAGTCACAAGCCCACTGTCTCTAACCTCTGTGCCACCACTCCCCCAGGTTTCCCTTACAAAACAGATCTGTGATCTCAATGGGATTTGCCTGGTTACATAAAGGTTCATAAATAAATAAACTGTGAGTGGAGGTGGGCAAAAAAATGTATATGCAAGAACTAAAACACAATTTTGCTGATTTTACACAAGCTATGATTTTCAACAACTTACAGTCTGCTGTTTCCTTGGTTGCAGACTGATACCTAAACCGAAAATTAGCCCTTTTTCTCGCAATATTTTTGCAATTTTAACTCCCAACTAATCAACTGTTGCAGCCCAGTTGGAACCATCTTAAAGGCTTAATTTGATCAATAAAAATGAAAAGCTATCTTTTGATATCTTCCCTTCATAGGGTTACTTTATTGATTAGTAGAATCAAAATGTTACTTAACTTGTAATATTTGATTTGTAGGTGTCTTTAGAGCAACAGAGAGCTACTGTCATCTTTGACCAGAGTCAGCAGAGCCCCACGTCTCTAGTAGAGGCCATCGAGGACATGGGCTTTGCTTCTAGTGTACCAGGGAGCAGCACAGCCACTCCAGTGTCCACAGATACCCACCTGCTCTCTACCTCAGGGTTGACACCTGCAGCCCGACAGGAAGCTTTGGAAAAACTGTCACAAATTCAAGGAGTGCTGGATGTCCGAGAGAGCCTGGCACAGTCAAGTTTCACTGTCACTGTCATCCCTTCCCTGACATCTGTACAGCGGCTGAGAGAGGTAGTGGATGGAGCAACACCTGTAGAGGTCCAAACTCCTGGCAGCCCCTCGCTAAAAGGCCTTAAGTTGTCTCAGCCGGATGCTGAAGGGGACAGAGCTGCAATTCTGAAGTTGTGCATTGAAGGAATGACCTGTCACTCCTGCACCACCACTATCGAAGGGAAGATTGGGAAACTGAAAGGAATTGAAAAGATCAAAGGTGACATATTTCAGTTTTATACAGATACAGTAGCTTTTAGTTAATGTGTAACTGCATGGTCAAAGCTACAAGAAAGTGTGAGCACAGCTGCTTCATCGTGTGACTCTCAGATTATCGCTGTTGTGTCACCGTGCCCTCAGAAAGATTTCTTTGTATGATTTTACTATGACTCATAGAATCGTTCACTGTTTTTTGTTGGAGGGCGTTCCATGCAGACAGACAGGATTATGTTTGCTCAACATGCCATGTCATTGTTTACTGTGAGCGTTTGTGCAGCCAGCTTGATGTCGAGCATTTTAGGCACATTTAATTATCAACAAACACCTACTGAACAACAAAAGTCATGGTCTAATAACGTGTCTTTATTAAAATGTAATTAAAACGTAGTACCGATATGTGTTTTAACTGTGGCTAAATACACGTTTTAAGAAATGTGTATTTTCACGCAATATTAAACTACTGTATTTAAATTCAATTCAGTATATTTATACAGCACCAAGTCAAAACAGAAATCATCTCGGGGCACTGAACAGAAACATTCATATATAAAAATAAGTTAACACTATTTACATGTATAGCAAAGCTACTTACCGGTAGTCTGTAGCTGCACCCCCAGATTTTGTCCTTTTGAGTTCACAATTAAACTAATTCATATGATTAAAAATCAGGGGTAAAAATGCATTTGACTTAATGTAGCTAAATGTTTTTTTTTTTTTTTGCATTGGTCAGGATTACTGCACAGTTTGATAAACTAGTCACACCACCTCACTTCCAGTAATTTAAAACTAAGTGTTGGTTCAAGCTGAAACGGATCAAATAGTTTATTCTTCGTGGGTTTTGTTTTTCATGAAACTGAGTTAACAAAATTTAATGAGAACTGTTTTAATTAATTTGATTTAATAAACGATAGGACTGTAGACCCTTTGATTAGATTGTATGGAAACTTTTTGAGACACAACTTTCTCACTATTCCAGCACTGATGCAACCTGAGAGGGCAGTGAGGAAATATTCATCCAGTCTGATGTCCACATTACAGTTGGCTTGTCTAAAAAAAAAACGCAGATCTACAAACAACACAAATGCTTTGAAGATGCAATTTGTTGCGCTGCCCTTGCATAAACAGTGTAAAACATGTATAAAGAGATTTTTATTGATAATTTTATGTTGGCTTCAAGTAAACTTGAACAGCTGTAATAGGCGCTTGGCGATCGTGGTTCTTGGGTTGATCATAGCTTAAAAAGTCAAAACATTTATGGTCTGCAAAATTTCCTTATTTTCAACCCATTGCTCACACCTCCAGGATGAGTTTCAGATTTGATGCTGTCCTCAAAACCTCTCTTTAAATTTTAACAAGCGTCACAGTACAAAAAAAGCAAAGCAGTATTTTAAATCAACTCTCTTGTATGAATATACAGTTTAGAGTAATATATTAAATTTACATATGTTTTCTATCCAAACATGATTAGCTTCTGTTTAGTCACTCCATGACCTTGTAGAATAATTAGCTAGGCCATTTTTAGTTTTGTAAATTAACTTTACATATTGTGTCTTTGCTCTCCACAGTTGTTTTAGACTCTCAGGAAGCTACAGTTGTTTACTTGCCTTACCTCATCTCTGTCCAAACCATCATCGACCAGATTGCTGTGGCGGGTTTCAACGCCTCTGTTAAGTCCAAGCCCCGCCCCCTGCAGCTGTCCCCCAGAGAAATCGAACGTTTTGTTGATTCTCAAAAATCAACGGCACCTTCATCGTCGGAAACATCGGAGGAGACGGAAATCTTCATAGACACGGTTCTTGTCATGCTCAGGGTAAAAGGCATGCACTGCCGCTCTTGTGTGGTCAATATTCAAGACAATATTTCAAAGCTGCCTGGAGTTTCGTCAGTGGAGGTCTTTCTGGAGAAGGAGAAGGCCACAATCTGCTACGATCCTCTGAGGATCACCGTCCCTGATCTGCAGAGAGCTATCGAGGCACTGCCTCCAGGAAACTTTAAGACCGAACCCTGGGACTCGTTGTTTGCGGTCAGTCCTGCACCTACATCACCGCCACCTGCCTCGCCTGCATCACGGCCTTGCTTCACCCAGCCTCTGAGTTCTGTCATCAATATTCACATTGAAGGCATGACGTGCAACTCCTGTGTGCAGTCTATCGAAGGCATGCTCTCCCAAAGAAAGGGGGTGATGTCGTCCCGTGTCTCTCTGGTTAATCATCAGGGGACTTTCGAGTATGATCCTCTCCTGACCTCGCCAGAAGAGCTGAGGGAAGCCATAGAGGACATGGGCTTTGATGCAACTCTACCTGGTGAGATGTTTTGATAGTAGATCAGTTACTTTCATATTGTAAGGGTTTAATTTTAATTATTCTGAATTACTCGTTGATATTCTGAAGTTTAGTTTCATGCAGATTTTGCTCTACTCATCAAATAGCTGTTACCACAAGTGGTTTCAAAAGCTTCTGCACAGCTGCTGAAAATTGTTCTAACTTGAACAGAACATGTTGTAACTTCCTGCACATGGCACTTTAATATTTCTTCAAACAGAGACCAATTCCCTGCTGCCTGTGCCAGAACCCAGTTTTCCAAAATCTCCAAGTGCGGCACGTGTTCAAGAGAAGGAGTCAGACGATTGTCGCAGCAAAACCCCACAAGGACACACTGGAGACACACCATCGAAATGCTACATCCAGATCGGAGGGATGACGTGTGCTTCTTGTGTGTCAAACATCGAGAGAAACCTTAAAAATGAGCATGGTTTGAAGAATTTAGATTCAATCCTATTTATTTTTTTACTTGATATCATCTTTTTGCTGTTGTTGAAAACTACAAAGATCTTTTCTTCTTTTTTTTTTTTTTTTCAGGCATTTATTCCGTTCTGGTAGCACTTATGGCTGGTAAAGCAGAAGTCCGCTATAATCCTAAAGTCATTGACCCCCTGAGCATCGCCGAGTGTATAAAAGAGCTCGGCTTCACTGCCACTGTGATGGAGAATTACGAAGGCTCAGATGGAAACCTAGAACTTGTGGTGAGTCAGTGTAACAGCACGATGCGTGCACCACTTAGGTTAATCATTTACATGGATACATGCAACAAGACGCTTATTCGTCATTTACGTATTTTTTTATTTTTCCCTCTTCATCTACTTGACTACTCCTAACCTTTCAGGTCTGGGGGATGACGTGTGCATCTTGCGTTCACAAAATTGAATCCAGCCTTGTGAAAGAAAAGGGGATCATATATGCCTCCGTTGCCTTGGCAACCAACAAGGCACACATCAAGTTCGACTCTGAAATTATAGGGCCGCGAGACATCATCAAGCTGATTGAGGTATTTTCTTTAAACCTGTTTTCCTCTAGTTATGTTCAAGTTTTCTCGTTTAACTTCAACCGTCAGGAGAATGGATTGAATAAAACGTATAATTTACTTCTAAATCCTTTAATCACAAAAATCTGAGGTTTGATGAATAGTTTGTTGTTGTTTTTTTTAGAAACTGGGATATGAAGCATCTTTAGTCAAGAGAGACCGAACTGCCAGCCACCTGGACCGCAGCAAAGAGATACAACAGTGAGAATTTTACATCTTTATCCCTGACTGTAAAATGGTTTGCAGCAATGTCCGATAAAATATTTGAAACCCTCAGTTTTACTGTTATTCAACTAATTGTTACTGTATTCGTTGGAAATCACAAATTTTTAATTGCAACAATTACACTGTTTAATCTTTATTTGTCTGATTGGTTTCTAATTATAGTTCTCATACGGAAGACTGGAGCTAAATATGTCACCAGTTTAAGTTGCAGCTGGAATGAGCGGTGAAATGCCTCTGTAGAAAATAATTGTCTCTTATACCCCTCGTGCTTCGTTTGATTTTAATTTTAAACATCTTACAGATTTTATCAATGGCATACTGAGTCTTGCCTCTGTAGAAAATAATTGTCTCTTATACCCCTCGTGCTTCGTTTGATTTTAATTTTAAACATCTTACAGATATTATCAATGGCATACTGAGTCTTCTACATTGTTATAAATTCTAGAGAAAAGCAACTTATTTGTACAAAAAAAAATTAGATTTTGTGTTTGGAATTTGCTGGTACGTCTGATTCTTGTCACCAGTCAGTTGGTGTGTGCATAGTTCGTGACGTTCACCATCTATGTAATCATCCCTGTTGTCCCAGCAGCCACCCTTTACATTTACAAGTGCAAATTAAACTCTTTGACATTTTGCATATATAGTTTAACAACTGGCCTTTGAAAGATGTCTCCTGTGAATCTTTTGTATTTTATTTTATTTTTTAAGTCAAGTCAGATTTATTTATATAGCACATTTAAAACAGAAACTGTTACCAAAGTGCTTAACACAAAGAGCACAGCAGCATCAAATAAAAAGTAACAAGATATACAGCACGTGGAATAAAAATATAAATCACAAAACATAATTAGAAACAGTGAAATAGTAAATCAGATCACCCTGTGTCAAATGCCAAAGAATAAAAAAAAAAAAAAAAAAAAGCATAAACACAGTCAGAATGAATGAAATACTAAGTCAGATCATTAAAGAGACACATATACACGTAACATGTTCAGGCTGCTGTTTAATATACAGTATGTATTATATTATATTGCGTATATCTTAGATCCTTTTATATGGTTCCTTTTTTTTTATACTTGATATTTTTGCTATTTTGGGGTGTGACTGGGACCTTGTGTACATAATTTCATTCCACGTCATGCACCACATGTGATGTGAATGACAATAAAGAACCTTTAAACCTGTACATATTAAACCGGGTTTGCTAGTTATGCTTCTATTTGTTGTTGATACCAGGGTTAATAATGTCCACAGTAATTAGTTTTCCTCTTTAATAAAATTTGATTGCATTATAAAGTTATACGCATTTGTAACTAAGAAATCTTTTCACGTTTTAAGGTGGAAGAAATCCTTCCTTGTGAGTTTGATATTCTGCGTGCCTGTGATGGGAATGATGATCTACATGATCGTCATGGACCACCAGATGAAAGTTTCACATCACCATACTGCTACAGTGGAGGACCTCAACCGTTTCCACTCCTCCATGTTCCTGGAGACTCAGCTGCTCCCAGGCCTCTCCGTCATGAACCTTCTCTCGTTTATCTTCTGTGTGCCTGTACAGGTAAACTCCAAGGATTAACCACGCTCCCATAAAGCATGAAATTGTAGTAGGGTGCTTTCAGATTGTGGGAGAAATAAAAGCAGACTCATTCAGGCAGCAGTAAAGTCATTCAGTTTTTTTCTTCTTAGTTTATTGGAGGTCGTTACTTCTACGTTCAAGCCTACAAAGCCTTGAAACACAAGTCCGCCAACATGGATGTGCTGATCGTTTTGGCCACAACCATAGCCTTCAGCTACTCGTGCATTGTCCTGCTTGTGGCCATGGTGGAGAAAGCTAAAATCAACCCCATCACTTTCTTTGACACGCCTCCGATGCTTTTTGTCTTCATCTCTCTGGGACGCTGGCTGGAGCAGATTGCTAAGGTTCAGCTCATGACACTTGTTGATTTGTCAAGTTTTCAGTGAACCTGTTGAGTCTTAACTTTATATTCTGCATTTGAGGCATCTAAAGTGTTTTATGTGCTGTCTTTCAGAGTAAAACATCTGAAGCTTTGTCCAAACTGATGTCTTTACAAGCTACTGAGGCTACAATCGTCACCCTCGGCAGTGATAATAGTATTCTTCGGTAATCTTAGAATTCGTTACTCACTTTGCTCAAACTCACCTTCACATCTTAGTTTAGATTACAACACATCTAAATGTTGAAAATGAAAGATGATGATTTCCTGGCCCTCAAAATTTTGTATAACAAGTTTGTTTTATGTCCCATCACATGATCTAAAAGGTGAAATTTACTGTGATGCTGAAACGTCGTTGGATTGTTAATCGTCCGTTTGTGTTCCAGTGAGGAGCAGGTGGATGTTGAGCTGGTGCAGAGAGGTGATGTGGTGAAAGTCGTCCCCGGAGGGAAGTTCCCTGTCGATGGGAGGGTCATTGAGGGACATTCGATGGCTGATGAGTCTCTCATCACAGGTTTGTCGTACTGATGCAGTTTGCAGGTGATAAATGTCTTCACTGTTTATGGTAACATTAAGCTGTAATAATGTAAGCCGATTCAAGAAGACACAGTTTGTAATCGTCCTACTAACAATATCTTTGTTAGGACTTTTCACAACTGGTTTATTAAAAAAAGAAAAGCTAAGGTCTTTTGAAGTGAGGTTCTGTTGAAATGTGAATAACATTTAATATCTTACCTGTTTTAGATAGCTTCATTCAAGCTCATAAGTGTCATAGTGGTTTATGTGAGCGCTAGGTTATTACACTTTACACTGCTGTTATCTCCCTTTACACAGTTATTTACAGAATACAACATAGGATTACTGTCAAGTGCATACAGCAGCTGACCGTAGCACCTTTGGTGCATCCGGGAGATCAACTTATAGAAGAATTTTATATTTCTGCTGAAATAACAATTTTTTTTTTTTTTTTTAACCGTGATGAAATTTGAGACAGGATCTACAGCAGGTAAGATATTAATTGTTCATAATCATTCACAGGACCCCACTTCAAATCATCTGAGCTGTAAACAGCAGCACTGATGAATACATAAGAATAAACACTTTCCACCTTTTTGTTTGGCATTTGATAGATTTGTTGTTCAGATTCATGTCTCATGTTCCACAGTAGCTGTGTTGACACTGTGTTAACCACAGTCTGTGCCAACTTTGATATTTAGCATTTTCTGTGTTGTACATTCAATCTGTCGACCTTGATGGGTTTCATTGTCCATTACAGCAGTACAAGTACACATAATGCTTGTTATTTTCATATATTATTGTTATTTTTATTAGCACAATCTGGTGCTTCCTTCCTTAGATGGATAACTTTACTAATCGTCATTTATAATGTATGTAATGTTTTTGTTCAGGGCCCTGAGATGACTTCTGTTGTGGCATAGTGCTCCATAAATAAACTGAATATAATTTAATCTGAAAAGTACAACAGTTTGCTGTAAAAAATTTAAACTGTAAGAATTATTTGTTTGTTGTTTCTGCTGTGTTCACAGCATGTTGCCTGAATAAATGTTCCATCTGATTGTCACATAGATAAACTTGACTGTATGTGCAGTCTTTGGTTATGTGAGCTTTGTTCAGTTTCCTCCGGTAAAGCCGTTTGTTTTGCCTTACATTGTTAGTTTCCTCTGAATAGCTGTTTATTTGTAATTCCAGGCGAGGCCATGCCGGTGACAAAAAAGCCTGGGAGCTCAGTGATCGCAGGCTCCATAAACCAGAACGGCTCTCTGCTCGTCAGCGCTACTCATGTTGGGCAGGAAACCACCCTGTCTCAGATTGTTAAACTCGTGGAGGAGGCTCAGACTTCAAAGGTAATGTATGAAATCTGTGCTGTATTTTACAAACTCTGAGCCTAATAGACTCAGCGTGATCGTTATTGTTTTATTTTAGGCTCCCATTCAGCAGTACGCAGATAAGCTCAGCGGCTACTTTGTCCCCTTTATTGTCGGCATTTCTGTGCTTACGCTGATCGCCTGGATCGTCATTGGGTTTGTAGACTTCAGTCTTGTGGAGAGCATCTTTCCTGTGAGTTCCTTTTTTTATTTGCACCTGTTAGTTCCTCAGCTGATGAGGAAATGACTTTATTCTTTTTATACGTAACTAAAAGCCACTGCATGTTCATTTCCTGTTATTTATTTTTATGGTGAAGATATGCAAATCGCTATTTGTGAAAGGGAAAAACTTAACAGCTCCTTTCTTTCCACCTGCAGGGTTATGATAAAAGCATTAGCAAACCTGAGGCAGTGATCCGGTTTGCCCTCCAGGCCTCCATTACAGTGCTGTGCATCGCCTGCCCCTGTTCTCTTGGCTTGGCAACCCCAACAGCTGTCATGGTGGGCACAGGGGTTGGAGCTCAGAACGGCATCCTGATAAAGGGCGGAGAGCCTCTTGAGATGGCACATAAGGTGCGTTAGTGACGACTGACTCTTCTGTGTGGAGTTGATCATGTAACAGAGCAGCCTTCAATTTAAACACTAAAAATTGTTCCACTTCTTTGTGTTGTAAAGCACTTCAGTGTGGATTTTAATGTATTTAAATACCACCAAACAATTAATAATCATATTGATCGTCTAATTTAATTATCTGTTCTATGCAGGTCCAATCAGTGGTGTTTGACAAGACGGGGACCATCACCTACGGTGCTCCAAAGGTTGTCCAGGTCAAGATGGTTGTGGAGGGGAATAAGATGCCTCGCTCCCGCCTGCTGGCCATCGTTGGCACAGCTGAAAACAACAGCGAGCATCCACTGGGAGCAGCCATCACCAAGTACTGCAAACAGGTTGGTCGTAACGTCAGATTCGACCTCACACTCCACCTTCACATCTGAACAAAGTGCCACTCACCTGAGACGATCCATTATTTCCTGTGTGCAGGAGCTCAGCACTGAATCTCTCGGCACGTGCACCGACTTCCAGGCAGTGCCGGGCTGTGGCATTCGATGTCAGGTCAGCAACACGGAGACTCTGCTGAAGCAGCTGGACAATGACGGCGAGGACAATAACCAGCGCAACAGCGTCCTCGTCCAGATCAGTGACTCTCTGACAGCCACCAGCTCCCATCCACTCATCATGGACCCACAGCCACTCAGTGCGTTGAGAAGTTTAGACCTTCATGTTTTAAATATAAAAAAGGTATACTTGATTCACTTAAAAAAATCTTTTGTGTTCAGGTTTGGTTCAGACAGCCAGTTTTATTGTCCTGATCGGCAACAGGGAGTGGATGAGAAGAAACTGTCTGATCGTGGGTCCAGACGTCAACGAAGCCATGGTGGAACATGAGCGCAGAGGACGTACGGCCGTTCTAGTAGCTGTAGACAGTGAGTGATGCTCCACAGACTGCTGCAAACTATTCTTCTTGAAGAAAGGTAGACAAGGACTCACGTCTTTTTTGTTGTGCTTAGATGAGCTGTGTGCGATGATAGCCATAGCTGACACAGTGAAACCCGAGGCGAAGCTGGCAGTGGACACTCTGACGAGCATGGGGCTGGAGGTTGTTCTGATGACTGGAGACAACAGCAAGACGGCTCGGGCCATCGCTGCTCAGGTTAAAAAAATAAAATAAAAATAGAAGGGGAACATGATAATTGTCATTTTGAGTCATTATAATCAAGATTACCTTTCTACATTTTATAAAGTAAAAAAAATGTATTCTATATTAGCTGCAGTAAAAATATATTCTTTACACATATTTAGTGTTCTTAGTTGTATTCCAACAGGTGGGCATCAGGAAGGTGTTTGCAGAGGTGCTGCCCTCCCATAAGGTGGCCAAAGTGGAGCAGCTGCAGCAGACGGGAAGAATAGTTGCCATGGTTGGGGACGGGGTTAACGACTCGCCTGCTCTGGCCATGGCAGACGTCGGCATCGCCATAGGAACTGGGACAGACGTGGCCATAGAGGCAGCAGATGTGGTGTTGATCAGAGTAAGAAAGAAGTTAAAGCATGCAGCATGGCCTGCAGCTGACACACAAAACTGGATATTCACATACTTTTATTTCCACAGACACATGATTACACTTTAAAAAAAAATACAGTAGTCCCTCACTTATCATGGGGGTATGTTCTAGACACCCCCGCAATAGGTGAAATTCCAATATTTTAAGACTTTATAAACCCTTCCCACACTCTTGCGGTGTTCTCTAAACACTCTAAAAGAGCACAGTGAAAGAGAGCAGTACAGACTGATGCTACGGTTACTGAGTCGATTGGACTGGCCACTGGGAGCACAGGGACATTTCCCGGTGGCCTGGCCCACTCAGTGATCGCTGAGGGGGACTAAAGGCATGGTTCGGGTCGCGTTTGATTATTTTAAATAAACAATCCATGCCACTCGTGCGGCTCACTCAGGTGTAAGACAGACCACCCCCGCCCCCTCCTTTCTTTTTCTGAAGCTATCTGTTGTGCACCTGCCTGTGACAGCCTCAGAAAGAGAAAGGAGGGGCGAGTGGGGTGGGGTGGTCTTGTCTTATACCCAAGTGAGCTGCACTCAGCCACTTAAAAAAAAAACTGATTCACTCTTATTTTACCACTTGTTTTCTTCAGTGTTCTACATTTGTTCATCTGATCTGTTCATCCCTGCTCCCTGAGCACTATTGATGGGGGAAAGACAGACCCCCACCCCCTCCTTTCTCTTTCTGAGGCTGTAGTGACAACCTCAGAAAGAGAAAGGAGGGGACCTGTGGTGGGGTCTGTCTTTCCCCATCGCCAATCTTGTCTCGTTTACAATCTTACATTGAAAACCCGCAAGAGTGAATCCGCAAAATCAAACTGCGAAGAACTGAGGGACTACTGTATTTAGGTTTTTGAGCAATGCAATCCAGTTCATAAATGAACAGACAATTTAGCTGTACAGTATTTACTTTGTTTATTTAAAAAAATCTGTTGCCTCACTGCTTTTTATTTTCCTCCTCTGTGCTGAGAGTAACTTGGTCACCAAGGAGAGAAATCAGCTTATGTCAGAAAAATGCTGTTATATTAAAATAACCCCATCGGTCTTGTTGTAAAAGGGATCTTTAATGTTGCTTTACCATTCTCAGTTATTAAGTGTCACTCAGTGTGTCGGTACTTCTCATTTCCTTTGTTTGCAGAATGATTTGTTGGATGTGGTCGGCAGTATTGACCTCTCTAAAAAGACCGTCAAAAGGATAAGGATCAACTTTATCTTTGCTCTCGTCTACAACCTGGTTGGAATTCCTATAGCTGCTGGTATGCACGATAAAATATTTCAAATATATAAAATATTTAATACATCCTCACACTTACAGCTGTAGATAAGAAATTTAGAGGAAATCCGTGTTGAGAATGTTATCTTTGCAGGGGTGTTCCTTCCCGTTGGTCTGGTGTTACAGCCGTGGATGGGTTCTGCTGCGATGGCGCTCTCCTCTGTCTCTGTCGTTTTGTCGTCTCTTCTACTCAAATGGTAAGAGACATATTTACATTTTTCCGAATGCCTTTTTGTGCACCTGTTTGTGTTGATTGTGACGTTCTCCTTGCGTCTTTGTGCAGTTACACTAAACCCACCGCTGAGAAGCTGGAGGCCAAATTTGGGAACAGCAGGCGGCAGGGCAGCTTGTCCGACGTCAGCGTCCACATCGGCATGGGAGATGTGCGCCGTCCCTCCCCCAAACTCAGCCTGCTGGATCGCATCGTGAGCTACAGCCGAGCCTCGATCAACTCGCTGCGCTCCGACAAGCACTCGCTCAACAGCATGGCGCTCAACGAGCCCGACAAACACTCCCTGCTGGTGGAGGAGACGCTGTGTGAGGAGATGTGCTGAGGAGGCGCAGCTCACGTCGCCAACTAAGACTTTTATTACGCTGAAATACGGTAACTGCAGTTATTTAAGACTATGAAAGACGTTCTATAAATCCTGGTCCGTCCTTCCGCTGTAAAGAGCAGAAATAATTTTACTCCTAAATCCAAAGACGATCAAACCTCAGTGCCCCAGTGGACACTACAAAGTTTGAACTAAATTTCCTTAAGAGGAAAATAACACTGTTGAAAAATTACTCATCAGACTATTTATATTATTTATCTACCTTGGTTTTTATATCCTCTTGTGAAGAATTTATTGCTGAATCCAAATTTTAACTTTTTATTTTTGGATTGTCCAAAACACACAGCGTATATACACAACGTGTACGACATGATGCGCTAAAAGCTAACCTAAGTAGCCTTATGACAAGCAGTAAGTGAGTTAAAACAGCCGAGAGAGCTGGAAATGTTACCCTAAAGTGCCAATCGATCTGCTGCGCTGGTAAAGTTCAACACATTCCACACATCACAGCAGACAGGTTTCCTGCACTTCTTGTTCCCAAACTGAACAAAGGTCAACAAAACATGTGTTGAACGTTTGGTTTCTGCACTTTGTCAATGTGAATATTACTCATTTATAACGCTGAAGTCCATACAGATGATCACTTGTGACCACACTGTAAACACATTCATGCACTGCTTACAGTGTTGATGCAGATCTGTTTGCCAGCCGTTTGTATTTTGAAGGATTTCTGTGAATGCACTTGATAAAGTATTCTAATGTTGGGAGCAGATCAACCGAATATGCGCTGACGAAATAAGTAGATCATTGTCTTTTATAAGTTCACTTTGTGTAATCAAAGCTAAAGAGATTAGACTTGTTACTGAACAGTCTCGCTTTGTTTTTGCACCGTATTTAAGCTAGACACAAAATTAGCAAAATATAGAATTTTATCTTAATCTGAAGGATCTACTTTCTCATCATGCGCTCTGTTCTGTAGCGATCGTGTCTTGAGTGCTATTCAATGTCTTGTAGACTTGTCTGTCCTGTTTCTTCTGAACATTGTGCCTTTGATTAAAATGTTTGTAACATTCCCGCTGTGACCACAAGATGGCGCTGGTGACAACACACTGATTATTGAATCAACTTTTATTTTGTCCAGTTATTGTCGACATTACATCACCCCAACATACTGCGAAACAATCACATACAGTTTGTTACAGTGTTTAAAATGTTTTTTTTCATCAGTGCAAGTTGTAGACTTGTCACATTTGTATTCTTTAGCAGAAATTAAATAAGGAGATCCAACAAAGTTCAGTCAAGTCATCTGGACTTGTTTGTTTTGTTTTTTGAGACGTTTCACCCTTCATCCAAAGGACTTCATCAGTCAGAGGAGCCACAACAAACTCAGTCCCACAAGCAGCACACTCACATAGTGGGTCAACCAGTTTGCTGGTGATGAGATGGTTTCTGGAGCCCACCCTCTCCCCTGTCGACTCCTCTGAGACAGTCGTAGCCAAAG
>JARVGQ010001175.1:22760985-22776244 GCA_031762355.1 Hypsolebias martinsi | reverse complement strand
CGTTTCTACAATTTTTTTGCTTTGTTTTGTTTTGTTTTTTGAATGTCCAGAGGACCAGACTTAGCTTTTTTAGATTTGTCTACCTGGATTATTGAGCATGCATCAGGGTATCATCATCACAGCTCCGCGGCTTCAAACGTCACCTCAAGGTGAATCCACCCCGAGGACGGAGCGGTGCTCTGATCCAGATAGAACCGAGCAGGATGGTCTGATTGTTTCAAAGTGCTGTAATTACCCGAAGGCCCTAAACGCCTCGGCAGCAGCCTGACGTCTCTGCGGCCAACAGCCGCCTGAACGCCGCCTTCCTCTCAGTGAGCGCAGGGATTTCCTCAATGCTGGCCAAAGCCTGGCAGCCGGGCCGAGCCTCTGGGAGCCCACGGGCGGCATCAACTTGCCAACCTGACGACCTCCATCATCAGCTTTAAAAGTGGAGGCGTTAAAAAACTCCACAAAAACTAAAACCCAAGGTTCAAAAGAATCAGCTGATATCAGCTTCTTCAGGAAAACGTTGAAACTTTTTCTTCAAATTAAAAGTTGTAAACCTGCAGCTGCGTTGGTTTCTTCAGCTGTCAGAAGAATCAGTTCTTTCCTTCAGGGTTTCTGCAGAAACACTGATTGTTTTTGTTTTTAAATCCGCTCTGAATTTAATTTAACACCACTTTCATCATTGTTATGAGCAGCACGAGATCGATGCACGAGAACTGCTCGGGCTGATGAGGCCTTGAATTATTGATCAACTGCGTGAATTTCCTGGCATTTATATCATATTTTGTTGCTCTCTCTGAGCTCCATCGAACAATAATTCAGATTATTACCATTAATGAATCACTATAAACAACATGGCCCTGCTGCAGGAAGTGGATCGATAAATGGAAGGAAGATCAACTAATTAAAACAAAAACAAATAACTTTAAGTTGTAAAGAGCAGCCTTTTTTTCCAGAGGAGCTAAAACAATAAAATCTGTAGAAATAAAAAGAAAATCTTTATTTTAAAACACAACAGGAGTTTATTTCTGGTCATTAAGCTCCAAAAAGCTACTGCTAAATTCAAAAGGTGTGCGATCAAGGTAGACAAACCAACAGGGACGCCGTTAAAGACGTCCTCACCTGGGACGGTCTCAGATGGACCGATCCCTCACTCATTAACGGGTGGAAACAAACATCCATCAGGGAGGAAGATGGGTAATAAACTCACTCCGTCACGTATTGACTGCAGCTCACAGGCAGTTCTGAACCATCCAGACTGTTTCAGGGCCGCAGGGAGCTGGTGTCGGTCTCCACTGGTGGACTAGAGCCTGGACAGGACTCCAGTTCATCACAGGACCACAGACAGCCATGTAAACATGTAAACGCCATACAGAAATGCCCGGTTTTGACCTAGAACCTTCTTGATGCTGAGCTGTTAATCTGAATACATATGCAACTAATCAGTTTGATAGTCGAATAATTGGTCAAAATATTTTCAATTATTTAAAATTTGTTTTGATTCACCTCCGATTCTTACAGGTAAACTTCCTGTTGGAGCTCCAGGTCAGGTTTTACCTCACCTGCTCTCAGCCTGCGCACCTGTGAATGTCTCCAAATTAATAATAGTAATAAACTGTGAAATGGATTAATTTGACACAAATAAAATGTTTTGTTATTTTACCTCATGAGACCGTCGCAAAACGTGAAACATTTTAGGTTTTAGTCATTTTAAACATAAAAGAATGAAAACGTAAAAAAAAAAAAAAAAAAAAAAATGACAGAGTGGGTCTGGAAGTCAAAAGTTTGTTAAAACTTAAATTTGAATAAAATAATTTATTAAATATTGAATTAATAAATTTATGATTGAGGTGCAGGACTCCATTTGCCAAATAAACCATGAAACTGATTAAACATCTTGTGAATTAATTATTCACGTCAGGTGGATGAGGTTCACCAAAACGACGGTGGCTCCTCGGGTTCTGTCATATCCTCCTCAACGCTCTTCATTAAACTACTGTAGGCAGATGTTCCAGCTGTGCATCGCAGTTACAAAACGTATTGACATGCTTCTTTACAGCTGATTACAACAGTCCCTCTCAACTTCGCGGTTCGACTTTCACAGGTTTCAACAACTGTCAACTTTAACATTACTCATGTGATTGGGACGGTACAAGATAAAAAGTTAACGAAAACAATACTTCTGACAGGTGCTGCCATTTTGTTGTTGTCTTTCAGTAATTCTACACCGTTTTCCAGTCAAAAGAACTACACTACCCAGAAGCCAACAGCGCTTCCGGCTGCTGCTTTTTGCCGAAATGGAGGGGAAGTTTTGCAACGTAAGGTCAGAAGTAATGATCGATCTATTGAGCTCACAGAGCTGGCAGAAGTCGCAAATAATCCTAAAGCTCAATTATCCACGTGCACATCAACCTGGACGGGGCGGTGGGCTTCGTCGCTGCATGGTACGTCTGCAGAACCGGAACCGAGCCAGACCAGAACCGAGCTGCTGTTCTGCAGAGCTGGTGAGTAAAACTTTGCAGTACTGTAGTACATTTAGGTATGCTGTTAAAATTATGTAGGTGTAAGAGTTTAGAACATTGAAAGTGTATGGGAAGTGTTTACAGAGCCGTAAAATATATAAATACAGTACTAAATAAATTTAGCGTTCCTACTTTGCGTTTTTTCACCGATCGCTGTGGTGTGTGGAATGTAACCCCCGTGATAATCGAGGGACTACTGTGCATCTGTATATGAAAGGTTGACATTAAAGTCTGTGTGACATGTCCGAGGCCGTAGTTCTCAACAGGAGGAGGGTGGAATGCCCTCAGCGGGTCGGGGAAGTCTTCAATTCTGAGTGATGGTGGGATGGACTGGAAGATGGATGGATGTGTCAGGGCCTCTTCCTCAGTAATGAGGAAGTTGCTTTGGTTTGTCGTGGTGGCGGACTCAGACTTGAGACATGGTGAGGAGCTCCATGATCCGGGGGGAGCTCAGAGTAGAACTGCTGCTCATCTGCATCGATAGGAGTCAGCTGAGGTGGTTCGTTCGATGAGGACGCCTCCTTTTGGAGGTTTTCAGCGTGTCCCCGGGGAGAGGTCTGAGTTTCTCTTCTGGACCTGCTACCTCCAGAACCCGGCCACAGAGAAGCGTTAGAGGATGGAAATGTTATAATTTACATTTATATTCTTTAGGGTTCAGCAAAGAAAAGATGAAAATCTGAGAAAACTGACAAGTTCACTGGAACGTGCTGTTACTACAGGAAGCTACGGTAAGGCTACAGGGACAAAAAGCCCAAGCTGCTCTGCTGACTCTTAAAAAGCCAGCAAGATGAAAAAAAATATTTTTAACTTGAGTCTTTCACGTCCACAATGTGATCCACCTAAAACAGATCTGAACCCTCGACCCTGGTTAATAAAACTTCTGGGCCGTAGAGACAAGTTTAGAAAAGCAGCACATTTTCAGACAATTTATTTAAATGTACGGACAAAGACACCTTTTCAAAAAACAAAGAGAAACTCCTGCATCAGAAAACAAACTGAAAATATCACGCAGCCTCCTCCACGTGTGAACTCAGGTATTTTAACATTTGTTTTGTATTTTTTACTAAAGTTTTAGAGGAAACGCCCCTCAGTTTGCTGCAGGTTTACATCAATAACAGCAGACCAATCTACAGAACCAACCCCAGGTGAATCTGACCGTTTAGAGGTCAATCAAGCCCGTTTAGTGCAAATAAAAACCCATTTAGCACCAGTACCCAGATCCAGAACAGTTAAAATCAACTGGCACCAGTTAAACACCATGAAGCTTCAGGAAAAACAAAGAGAGGAGTTTTTGTTTGGAGAACCAAACGTCTGTTCCTTCAGACCTCAGCTCCGAGTGTGTGTGTGTGTGTCCCATTTTCACCCAGAACACACACTCGTCGTGTTTCTCACTCCTTGGTCTGAACCAGTAAAACCATTAACTCGCAGACGACAGCAGAGACATGCAGGGCAGGAAACGTGTTGATTGGTGCGACGAGCGACAAACCGACAGCTGCTCGTTTTGTCCAGAAACACACACGCGCGCACAAAAAAATAAAACAAAATCGCAAAAACTACAAGCAGATGTTGTCGGTTCTCACTGGTTCCTCTGAGCCAAACGGATCGAAGTGTTTTTAAAACAACGTTTTATTACAGTTGAACTCAGAAACAGGCGGTCAGACAGAGTCTCGCCTGACATGAAGCAGAAAACACAGAATGGTAAAAAATACTTGTCTTATCTTGGGTTTGTGTTGTGAATGTACTTTGCTGTGTATGTAAATGTACATCCATGTAATTGTTGTCTGCATTTTGGGTCACTTCCTGTGTTTTCATGTGGATGAAGACAGTTCTAAAAACAGTGCCGTGTTTGTGAAGATAACTTTAGAAGTGACAACACGGTTGTTTTGAAAAAGTTGCGTTTCCGTCTGGATGAGGTCTGCACTGATGGCATCACTGTGACGAGTCTGGAGTCAGCCTCCAGGAAGGAGAACCTTTCATGACCCAAACTAACTCACGGAGCTAATCCTGGACTTCCCAAACCTTCGGCTCCTCTGAGTCCACCAGGAATGATCCTGGTCAACCAACACCACAACTAGGACCAAGAACTGGTTTGAAGAAGCGTTCAGGGTCTGCTTCTACAGGTGAGTCAGAAAGTCCAACATCTCATCACACCTGTTCTGGATGAAACCATCAGCCCTGCAGAAACATCTGTGGTGACCCGACCCACCCTTATTATGTACACACGTACTCTGTACGTACATGCATAAAGAGTACACAAACACACACAAAGTATGAACATACATAGAGTATATACTGTACGTACAGAGTACAGAAAAACATGCAGAGTACGTAAACACATACAGAATCTGTACACAGTGTCTATGTATGCGTGTACTCTGTATGTACGCAGAACAAAACTACACAACAGTTTGTACCTGTTGCTCTGGCTGTAATACTAAACTCTGAACTAAATTAACACATTAGCGCTAAACCTAACCGCAAAATGACGTTCCACCGCATAAGAACCGAGCTTTGGTCCCCATCAGGACTACTGGTCCTGACAAGCAGGGGATTGTACCAGAGAAGCTCTTATAAAGGAAATAAAATCCAAACAGTGAAAAAGTTTGACTCAATTAAAATATTTGAATTTGAATCCAAAGCAGTTTTACCTGCACATGATTTCATGGGTGAGGAGGACGCGACACATCTCCGGGTTCTTGTCCTGACCTTCGTACAGGATCGGCTGACGGGACAGAAACAGAAAGTCACCTTTTTTTTTTTTTTTTACAAGTAAAAATAAATAAATAAATACACACACAAAAAAAAAATATAAATCACTTCTTACAAGTTTCAGCAAACTCTTTCTGAAAGTTCTGCATGTTTGTCTGAACTGAAGGAAACTAATTAAATGTATTTTCACACCAGTATGATGCAAATTAAACAGTTTATTCTGAAATAAATGGTTTAAAACAAATGTCAAACCATTTTGTGACCAGTTTAGGTGTGAATGAGTTAACAGCACATTAGGACAATAAAACCGTTTAATCTGGACAAAAACTGGTTCAATGAAAACAGACTAGTCAGAGGTTAACATGATTTCCTCGTATATAAACTAGTCTGTTGTGTGTTGACTCTGCTTAAAAGCAATAGTTAAAAATCTATTTAGAAATAAGATAATGTTTACTGACAAACAAGTTTAAAAAAATGTTTAGAGAACATTTAAAAACGTTTGATGTTTATAAACAAACTTTAAAAATAAACCAGTTTATTGGACATGTTAACCAGTGTACCCAATCCTAAACCAATTTACTTAAATTAGTTATTACTTAGCCAAGTTTCTCTTTTAATTCAGCTGACCATTAAAAGCAGTTAGATTTACAAAAAAATAGATTTGTTGCACTAAAATAAACTGGTTAACACTTCACCAGCTTTAAAACAAAACAGTTTAATGTAAAGTTGCCAAGTAAATCTTTAAACCGGTTTCCTACATTTATCATTCAATGTCTTGGATGTGAGGGCCAGTTTCAACATGAGATTAATCAGTTACACTTTATAGTATTATTTGTGCCCAAATACAAACCAGTTTGTATCCAACATAGCTTGTATCTTATTTAAACCAGTTTGCATTAAACTTAAACAAGTTTGTACCAAATTTAAACCAGTTTGCACCAAATACAAACCAGTTTGCACCATATTTAAATCAGTTTGTCCCAAATTTAAAACTACAGTACTTTGAACGAAATACAAACCAGTTCACACCAAATACAAATCTGTTTGCACCAATTACAAATCTTGCAAACAAAAATAACCTTAGAAACTTGGGTGTTCTGTTCGACAGTTCTCTGTCCATGGACAATCATTGCAAATTGTTAGTTCGTAACTGTTTTTATCATTTAAGGAACGTTTCAAAGCTGCGAGCTATTTCATCTCAGACAGTATTAGAAATGATTGTCCATGCTTTTATTTCCTCTCGGTTAGACTATTGTAACAGCCTTTTAGTAGGGATAAGTAAATCATCCATGGCTTCCCTGCAATCTGTGCAAAACGCTGCAGCCAGGCTTTTGACTCGAACCCACAGAACAGCCCATATAACTCCTGTTCTGGCCTCGCTCCACTGGCTTCCGATATATTCTAGGGCTCACTTTAAAGTTTTAGTTTTAACTTTTAAAGCACTCCATGGTGAGACTCCCAAATACATTTTGGACCTTTTGAAGCCACTCTGTCATTCTAGAACTCTAAGGTCTTCCAATCAGCTACTGCTGTCAGTTCCTAGAACTCATTTTAAAACTCATGGTGATAAAGCATTTCAAGTGGTGGCCCCAAGGCTCTGAAACGCTCTCCCTCTATCTATGCGCGGCTCTGAGTCAACTGTTGTATTTAAAAAAAGTCTTAAGACTTATCTCTTTAGACAGGCTTTTGGTTAATTGTGCTTATTGATTTTTAGAGTTTAGATTTGTGTTACTTTTTTGTACAGCACTCTGTGATTTTATGATTTTATTACATGTATCCCTTTCTGTACAGCTCATTGTGATTCTTATGTCTGTGAAAGGTGATATATAAATAAAGTTTATTTTTATTATTATTATTATTATTATTATTATTATAAAGTAGGAAGGTGCTTCAGGTATGTCCGACTGGGAGGAGACCCCGGGGAAGGCCCAGGTCACGTTGGAGAGACTATGTCTCTCGGTTGGCCTGGGAACACCTTGGAGACTTCCTAGAAGAGCTCGAATAGTCACTTTGGAAAGAGATCTGGCCCCCCCCTGCTCAAGTTGCTGCCCCCGCCACCTGACTTTGGACCAAGCAGAAGATAATGTATGGATAGATGGATGGATGGACAAACGGACAGATGGCTGGATGGATGGAATTCATGATAATTTACAATTACTGTTATTTTGACGTATGTGCGGTGTGTGCATGCACGTGTCTGTTTAATCAGCAGTATGTGTTGGGTTTGAGAACCTGTTGATTTAATATATCAACCTACATCTTGTTTTTTTAACGTTGTATTTTTATTACATGTTGACTTACTGTGGAGGGCCAGTGAATTTGTATTGAATGTCCATATACTGTATTTGTAGTTTCCTGTATGAGTCTTATCCCAGTTGAACAAAATTATTAACAGTCATTATTGACTAACAGCTAAAGTCTCAAGTTAGTCAGAGACTGTATCGTTTTTTTTATTTTCCAATATTAATTTTCACATGATTATTCATTGTATATTAGCTTATAAAACACATTGAATATTTATACTTGTTCCTTATAAAGCCCAAAAATAGGCTTTTGAGAGTTTCTGGTCTCTATTGACGTTTTTCCTCCCGTCCGATAGCTGTTCGCATGAAAAACTACATTACCCAACGTAAAACGTCCTCCTACCAAAAGCGCATGCGCAGTCGCTTGTTCTACTCTGGACAGCTGTAGGAGAAAATGGCAGCGTTCTTGCTAGGACAGCAGGTAAGGCATTCATATATTTGACATTTTATAAGCGATTATATTGAAGTTACAGCCGATAATATTCAAGCATAAAAATTTGTTTTAATTACAAGAATTGTTTGGGTGACCACCAGGTTTAGCTGAATATTTATAAAACGTACACGAGGTGTTGTACTTGAATGACTGCTAACGAGTTAGCATCAAGCTAACTGCTCTAAACGCGGCGCACACAGCGTCACTTGTTTATTAGCTTAAGTTTGGTTTTCTGGTTGCATTGAAAATGTTTTTAACAACATTTTTTTTAGGCCCGTCAGTTCAGCACGTCTGTGGTCAGACCTGTAGCAAAACTGGTCAAGGTAAATAATCCGCACCTAAGCATCACCAGATTGTATTGATTTAGTCATTTTAGTTGATTTACTTTATGTGTTTGTTTATTTTATTTTCCAGCCTCCAATCCAGGTATATGGAGTGGAGGGTCGCTATGCCACTGCTCTGTTCTCAGCTGCCAGTAAGCAGAACAAACTGGACCAAGTAGAGCAGGAGTTGGGAAAAGTTTCTGTAAGTCTAAAAATCAGCACTCTAAACTTTGTTCCTCAGGTGATATAAATATTAATTGTTGTAAAAGGTTTGTTACTGTCAATGCTGACTCGGCTGCAAGTTTGGTTCCATCCACTGAATTTGTGATTATAGTTATTTTGTTTACATGGCAGGGCTATCACTTCTAAATTACTGGTACATTTGCTGAAAGTTTCTAAAACTTAATAGAAATTATGACAATATTTGCTATGGATGACAAATTTAAAACTGTTCAATGGAAATTCAGGTCGGTGATTATGCCAGAAGTTACCTAGATACATGATCGTGGTATCTATCAAAAATTCTTTTGATTTTCTTTCAATTATAGTAGTTTAAAGAGGTTTGAAAACTTTCTTAACAGACCCATACTTTTGGATGACTTGGATTTTTTTTAAGTATGATTTGTGCATTTTTGGTCATTACCTACTTTTTGTAATTTACATTGCTTCCTTAAGGGTATAAATTAATTTTCTGTGCCATCTTGTTTTATCAGACCCTGATCAAGGACCCCAAGATGTCCAGTATTTTAATGAATCCTCATGTAAAGCGCAACATCAAGCAGAAGGCTTTTGGAGATGCTCTTGTAAAGGCCAAGGTTTCACCCATCACTGTCAACCTCATCAGTAAGTGATCCCTCATAATGGCACTATGTCTCAATTGCTTTTAAGCATTTATTCTTGGGTTTGCTTAATATGTTTTCAACAATTTGTTATAAAGTGTTTGATTTTTTTTTTTTTTTTTTGTGTGTGTGTTTGTTATGTAGTGCTAATATTGGAATTTCCTCAAACAAATTTTTTTTTACCGTAATCTAAATATGACTACTTGTCACAACCTTTTTTTTTCTTCTTACTGTTAATAATTTGGGTGTGCTTTCCAGGTATTTTATTTAGCATGCAAAATTTTCTGTATATGGTGCAAAAATTTAAAAAGCCTATAGTGTAATGCATCCATTCATCTCTATCTACCTTAACACAAAGGAGGAGACATCTAATTATGCATAATGTAAGGATAAGTTATCGGCTGGTAAATTGATCAAGAAGATTTGGAGGCTGACTATTGTAGCCTGGTTGTGAGTGTAAAATACGCTGGAGCTCAGAAGCTGTTAATGAACCTAAAAATTAGGTGACTCTTAAGAGAATAAAGCCTCACTGTTCCCCCATGAGATGTTTTTCTACAACCAAAGTGTCATGGTGCTGGAAAACAGCATTTTGTAACATCTAACTGAAGTATCAGCATGTAAAGAGGAGTCAGGACACAGAAGTGATGTCAGTATTGTACCTTCTAAAAGAAACAATTACAAAATGGTCCTCTGTATACAATGTATAGGGTATTATATATATATACATCATCAGACGTAGATCTTGAACATATTTAATTTTTGTTCTATAGATGTTTTGGCTGATAATGGTCGTCTTACTCTAACTGGGGATGTTATCAGTGCTTTTGGCAAAATGATTAGCGCACATCGTGGAGAGGTCATCTGTTCAGTCACGACTGCTCAGGTGTGTTGTATCTTTGATATGTAACATAATTTCCTATACTTTTAAATAACTAAAGCAGCTTGTATCACTCTCTGAAATAGTGACAAAGTGTTTTACAGTCTTTATATAGTTCATTTAATCAATGACATGTTTCCTTTCAGCCTTTGGATGAAGCTAATCTTGCTGAACTGAAAGTAGCTCTGAAAGGCTTTCTACAGAAAAATGAAACTATCAAGCTGGAGTCAAAGGTGCGGTTTCACTCACTGCATGATCCCATAAGTGTGCAAATAACCTTTCAGTCATTGACATTTACTTTTTGTGCTTGAAAAGTAATTTTAATCAAGTCTTGTGATTTTATCTAATATTTTTGACTCCTCTGTAATTTCAACTCATTTCCTCCTTGCAGTCTGATCCTTCGATCCTGGGAGGCATGATTGTCAGCATTGGAGACAAATATGTGGACATGTCCACCAAAACAAAGATCCAGAAGCTGACCAAGCTTATCAGGGAGACTTAAGTCCTGTGGACTTCGTGTTGGAAATGTGACCATCAGAGGAGATGCTGACAAATTGAAATTCCTACTTGTCCAAGCACTGTGGTTGCTTCATAAATCCAGTGTTTTGTGCTTAAGTTCTATAGATGTTAATAAAAACTACAAAAATGGAGGATCATTTTTGTGTCTTAGGTTCATTTGCATTCACCTATTTTAAACAGTCACTACAAGAGACGTATTTTTCAAACGTTGAAAATACAAGAAAACAAAATTATATAAACATAGATATCAATTCCATCCATAACGCACAAAATTAATTAAAATACCAAGAGAAATCTAGTGTCTGAAAATAATTACAGGTATTAAATTTTTTAAACTTACTGCTCCTATTAAGTAAATCACAATACAATTTTTCCCCGATGGTTGTATTTGACTATGTTGGGGGGGGGGGGGGGGAAGCATATCTACTTAAATGCATATAAAATATAATAAACATGCTCAAATACTATATTAATCTTTGTTATTTTATTTATCCAGACTAGTTTTATTGAGACAATTAGACTGGTTATGCACAAATGAAGCAATTTAAAGACATCAGTATTTCAATATAAACTACACGAAGACTTGACAATTGTTTTTACGCCGGTTGCCCTTCCTGACACAACCACAGACCACCGAGCTACCACAGCCCTCTGTGTGGAGCAGAAAGCTGATATCTAGGGTTCCCAGGGGAGCGGATGGTGTGGGTCAAGGGCCCAGAGTGGGGCAGATGAGGGTAGAGACAGGTGTGACTGCTTCATTTATCCCACCCACATTTTTGATGTTGTCAGTACCGGGGCCTTCTTAACCTCTGCACCACCACTCACACTCAGTATAAACTACACTGCCATAAATAATTAAAAAGCTTATTAAAAGCAGGAGTTCTTCCATTAAAAGTTATAGTTGTCGAGCATGATGAGAGACTGAACGTTTTAACTTTTCATTATGAAAAGGCTACTTGACAAGTGAATAGGTAGAAACTCATTCAGGAACACATTACATACAGCTGACACTAATATCCTGTTTGGATTTTCACCAATATATGCACATTTTAACCGTATGAACATCTGTCTCAAACAGCCACATGACATACAATGTATACTCACAAACACATGCACATACAGTATGTCCAAATATATTTTTAAATTCTTTATTAGCATCTAGTTACCATTAATTTTAGTGCTAGTACAGGCCGCACGATGGCTCAGTTGGTAGAGCTGTTGCCTCTCAGAAGGTTGCTGGATTGAATCACAGCCGAGGACCATTCTGGGTGGAGTTTGCATGTTCTCTCCGTGCATGCGTGGGTTTTCTTCGTGTACTTTGGTTTCCTCCCACAGACCAAAAACATGCACGTTAGGCTGATTGGTGACTCAAAATTGTCCCTATAGGTGAGAGTGTGAATGGTTGTCTCTGTGTCCTGTGATGGACTGGAGACCTGTCCAGGGTGTCCCCTACCTCTCACACAGTGACTGCTGCATATATACCATGACCCCCACGACCTAAGAAGGAAGCAGTTGAAGATAATGGATGGATGAACAGTGGTACTACAAACTTTTTCTTCATCTAAATGCTTTTTAGGTTAATAAATATTTTTAATCTGGAAGATGTTTACACATTTTGTTATAATTCATTCAACCTTTATTTATACATGGTCTCGTTGAGCCTCGAGGACTCATTTACAAGAGAGACCTAAATACAGTACACTAAGATATAACCATTGATTTAGTCAGTATGCAGTTTAGATGTCAGTTGTAGACTATGCAAGAAAACAGTACATATATAATGTACTTATACACACACATATCTGCATAAATAAATTTATTTACACTTACCTATTTGTACCTACATTCATGTAAACTATCTAAAATAAACATTTATTTCATTCTAGGTTGTTAATCATATCAAGCTGTTCTTCATACAAATTTAGTTATACCATCTTTAGACTGTTCTTGTTTTCTGATTTGGAAATTCAACAGTAGGTGTTTACTATAATTTAACCCAACAACTAGAGATAGATCATGTTTTCATTTTAAACCAGTGCATTAATAACCGAAAATAGTTTTGTTGAACTGTGCAGCTGCGCATTCAGAAAGGTCCTTGTTTTGAGAGCTTTACGTCACTTTGATCTGCCGCTGCGTTTCCAGGAAGCATCTTTGCGCATGCGTGGTTGGCTCTGCCGTTAAAAAAAATTTTTTTTCGCCGTAAAAATGGCTTCCGCCCTCGACTAAACCTGCCCGTAGGATTCATCGAAGCTGAAACAAGCAGCAGAAATTCTCCGTGTTTTTCCAAAAGAAAACTGAGCCCGGCAGGCCTCGGTTCGTTCAGCGGCTTTACGAAGATGTTGATGCTAACAGAGATGAGAAACGAGTCAAAATGAACCCTTTTCAGTTCAACATTCAACAGAGAATGAGGTACGAACTGTCCGTTTACGTTCTAGACAGAGAAGCATTTACGCCATCTTATTTTTGATCACAATGGGTGAACTGTGTAGTTTTAAAAACTAAAAGTGCACTTCAACCAACTTTAATGTTGTAACGACATAACGGGGCAGTAGTTAACATTCATTTCCACGTGGCTTCTTCCTCCTAATGTTCACATTTTGTCTGCACCTCCACAGGAAATGATGCATCGAGTGAGCAGCAGCAGTGAGTACTGTGTGGGTGAACTGGCAGAGGACTCTCATCCAGCCAGTCACTTTGATTTGTGCAGCACACAACCTGACAAGTTTTACACCTCTCCAAGCCCTGGTTTGCAGCTGTCTCTTGCCAGCCTCGCCCCCTTACCACAGGGACTGCACAAAGCCGTAGCATGTCAGCTGCAGGACTCCCAGAGCGACCTCCAGCCGCAGACCACGCCAGTCAGAACCACAGAGGCTGCTGGCTCCAAGAGAAAGAAGGGCGACGCGAAGTCAGGGCGGCGAGGCAGGCCGTCGGGTACCACTAAGTTAGCAGGGTACCGTACAAGCACAGGACGCCCGCTTGGTACAACCAGAGCAGCTGGGTTCAAAACCAGCCCAGGGAGGCCCCTGGGGACCACCAGGGCCGCGGGGTACAAAGTCAGCCCCGGCAGGCCACCCGGCAGCTTCAGGAGCCTAGCTCGTCTCAAGAAGCTACAGTTGGGTTGCGACGGCGCCAGACAACTTGACTTGAGCACCTGCAGCGTCCCCAAAAGCCTGGACTTCACCGGCTGCGACGTTCCTCCGTTTGTCTACACCATGATGGAGAGCAGAGACCTCTGCGAGCCCAGCGGCAAGGTGGACGCAAGCAGCGAGTAGCATTCCAACGCCCGGTCGAACGAGGAAAAACATTTCTAAAATGATGAGATTTTTCTTTTTTTTTCCTTTCACTTAAAATGACTGTAGTTTTACTTTACAGTGACTGATTTAACGTTGCTGTTCTGGTTAGATGCATGCTTATATATTAACACATCATCAGTATTGACACAAAAAAGAAAGTCTTTTTCCAGTCCTGCAGCTAAGTTCTGTAGTTTTTCCTCCCAAACATTTTTCTCTTTACTCTGAACATCATGTTTTTCTCTGTACATGTTAGAACTCTCTTTTCTAGAAAAAGCAGTGCAACTTCTTTTTTTTCTGACAATACGATTATTATCGTCTTATTTGTAGTCAAGTAGACTCTATATCATGATATACTCTAGCACCAAAGCTAAAGTTTGTACCTTTTTTTTTTAGCTTGAACTGATAAAATCTACTATTCCTTCGAGCACAGTACAGTATTTGGTACTTATTTCTGCACTTTGTAAATATAGTTTTGATCTTGCATTTCTGTCTTTTCTTATCAATCTCACCTGTTAAGCACTTCCACATTTACCTGTTGTTATATTAATCTTTGTTTTTAGAATTAAAAAAAAAAACTTTACATAGTAACCTTACGCAATGTAGACTGTAAAATAAACCCTAACGTGTTGTATGTGAAACCATAATAATAAATAAAAGTCTGTCTTTTTTTTTTTAAAGGAATGCATATCACCCATCACCTTTCATGCCAGTTTTAAACGGATCATTTGATGAGAAATGAGGAAGTTGTAGCAGCTTTGAGTAAACCTTGCGAGATCTCATGGGATGTGTTGGGGATGACTCTCAGCTACTACCACACCAAACCGTAGCTCAGTATCTGTAAAACTGACTGGGTTGGAGTCATCCGTGATGAGTTGATTCTGTTCCATGATGGTCAACAAGAATCAGAACGACCTCAGTCCGTCGATCATGTGAAAGCTCCAGTAAAATCTGAGCAGCTGTTTGCGATATTTTGCTAACAGACAAGGTTGACGCTCACAGTTGCTCTATATGTTGTACTTCCGGGTTTGTGGTGGGAATGATGCTCATTTTAGCTCAAAATCTGTTTAAAGTGGGCACTTTCACTGAGGCGGCCATCTTGAATCGGATCAAGTTCAAACCTAAACCAGTTGTAGATGAACACCCAGAGATTACTTCCTGACAGTTTCAATAAAACCCGTTCTCTGGTTCATGAGATATTTTGCTAACAGAAGTCTTGTTTCCCCCCACTTCCTGTCAAATTGTGGGTATATTTCCACGCAGACACAAGGGGGCGCATGCCTCTTAACAATAGCAATCATGTACAGTAATTATACCTTTATTTATAATAAACAACGAATCTTACAATAACACGCTTTAGGGTGTGGCACGCGAGCCGGTTTAAAATAGAAGCCGGAGCTTCGTGTAAACACGACACCTCGAAGCAGATTTCATTTCACTACTTTTTGTCTCGCCTTTA
>JARVGQ010001175.1:22695761-22706181 GCA_031762355.1 Hypsolebias martinsi | reverse complement strand
GTATAGACAAATAACTGCTAAATCTATGGAGTCACACCTAACTACTGTAGTAGGTTTTATGTATTTTGAATAATAATATGAATAATGGAGGTCCCCTTTTTCCTTCAGAAAATGTGTTTTTGAAAATTGTTTTATATACTCTTAGAAATGGTTATTTCCTATTATTAAAGCCACAATTAAAACTACTTTTTATTATAATGTAGTAATCTGCTGCTAATGTTATTATTGAACAGTAATTAGCTGAAATTGATAGTATTTAAGGGTCCACATAAGACGTTTTAGTTGTTGAAAAATTAAATGCTATTTATTAGGAGGGGAGATGAAGTTAAGAGACCAGACTGAGATGGTTTGGACATGTCCAGCGTGGGTATATTGGTAGAAGGATGTTAGAAATGCAGCTGCCAGGAAAAAGACAAAGAGGAGATATATGGATGCACTTGGAGAGGACATGGAGGTAGTTGGAGTTAGGACAGAGGATGCAGAGGACAGAGATGGAGGAGGACTCGCTGTGGAGACGCCTGAAGAGGGAAAAGTCAAAAGATATGTGTTTTTAGGCAACTCATAATTTGATTAAATGGTAAAACCATTATTGACACATTGTAACTATTGGTCCCAATCACACCCTGGTAGTTTTAAAGCAACATATATATACTTGTACTGAAGTAAATTCGAACCAGCAACCTCTTGATCACATGCACACCTTCTCTAACTTCTTTGCTGCTCCGCCTGGTAATTAAAAGGTAATTAACTTGGTAATTATCTTTAAGTATTTAATGTCTTGCTCAACCTGTAAATTTGTCTGCATGTGCAGACCGCAGACTGTTCCACCTCTGCACTTTCCCACTTCTGAGTTGCACCTTATGTTTCCCTCGACATTGCATGATTAATGAACAAAACTGATTTTTCACATTTATTTATCAGTTCAGTATCTTCCTTGTCTGCAACGCATCTAAAATGGATTTTATGTGCACCACTGCCGTTCATGCAATTTAATACTGTGTTGATCAAGCAAAGTGATCTCTGTTTAAAACTAGTTTAACCACATTAAAAGTGACAGCTACCATATACACTGAGTATGATTTTTACTTCTCAGTAAAGTGACTCAAAATTCAGTGCTGGTCGCAGCATGATTCTAAGCCGTCAGCCTCATCAGGTCCTCACTAAAAGCTGCACGTCGTCCAAGGCTCGAGCTTTCCAGGCAAATCTGTAGAAGAGTAACCTGACACCCTCCTCGCCCTCATTCTTAATTTTTGTGAGGAGGCCTCTTGGATTAAAAGCAGAAACACCCCTCTTCATTGGTCACATGGACCCCTGGGGCCTCGGGGCTGTTGCTATGGAAAAGAGTCCGTCTTTGGATGGGGAGGGGGCTCGCCATAATGACATAGCTCTTATAGTGATGAGGATCTGGAGGGATGCAGAGACACTGAAACATTAGGTTACACTAACTGGGTTTTTGTAGAGTGGAAATCTATGATCCACTGAAAGAGGCTTACAGATGTTTTGATAACCACATGTTCAGACGTAGACACGTTTTAATGTTGCTTTTTATGTTTTGTGGAAGATGAGCAAGAACCCATTAGATCTGATTAAAAACATGTTGCACAATAATAATAAATACACAAATGAATTAAATAGATGAAATAATTGGGTATGTTTTTAGAATGTTTTAAAGTTACTTTCGTTGATGCAGCTTTATGAATGACTGTTTATTTTTCTTTTTTCCTTTCTCAGGTAAATTTGAGGAGAAGGAGGACCGGGTCCCCAAGCTGGAGCAGCTGAACTCCCTTGGTTTTATGTGCAGCCTGAATCTTGTCCTCAACAAGAAGGATCTGATCAAAATGGAGCTTCTGCTGTTGGAGACTTTCGGCTGGAACCTGTGCATGCCCACGCCCGCCCACTTTATCGACTACTACCTCCACGCTGCGGTGCAGGATGGCGACCTCTACAACGGCTGGCCCCTGTCCTCCATCTCCAAGACCAAGTCCTTCATGGACAAATACACTCACTACTTCCTGGAGGTCTCCTTGCAGGGTGTGTTTAAAGAGAAGAGTTTATTGTTGGAAAGTAAAACGTGTGTTTGATTGAAATCTGAACTTATTTTTTTCTTCTTCTTCTTGTAGATCACGCCTTCCTCAATTTCAGACCGTCCCAGGTTGCTGCTGCGTGCGTGGCAGCTTCTCGTATTTGCCTTCAGATTTCCCCAAGCTGGACGACGGCTCTGCATCTGCTAACCGGGTACTCGTGGGACCACCTGACCCAGTGCATCGAACTCATGCTGCTGTAAGTCACACCAACAAACACACTCAAGCCAAGGAGAAAAGGAAGACGTGCGGATAATCCTTTTAAAATGTGAGGCCAGGTCAGGGGTCTGCAACCTTTATAATCAAAAGAGCCATTTTACACCTTTGTTCACTAAATTAAAAGTGTTCGGAGCCGCAACATGCTACAACTGCCACTTTAGGTTTGTTGGAAGAGGTTTTTGTGGCCACTAGGGGTGACATTATAGAAATAAAATAACTAATGATTTCTATTTTTACAATTTAAGACAAATGAAAAAAAAATTTTTTTAAAGAGAGGGTTTGTTAATTAATAAAAACGATGAACTATACAAACATAGGTAATTTTTTTACTGTGGAAAAATGAATTAAGTATAGAAATAAAGCATAAAGTTAAAGTTTTACTCCTTGTACTTGTTCCAATATTCACATATTTGCAAATGAAATGGCAGAAAAAACTGCTAAAACTAGTCGTCTTTTTGTTGTTTGTAGGCCTATAATAACCAATTCATTGAAAGAGCCGCTGAGGAAGGACT
The DNA here is from genome assembly GCA_031762355.1 of Hypsolebias martinsi. Lineage (NCBI taxonomy): Eukaryota > Metazoa > Chordata > Actinopteri > Cyprinodontiformes > Rivulidae > Hypsolebias > Hypsolebias martinsi. The sequence continues at coordinate 22,703,369 of JARVGQ010001175.1, read as the reverse complement.
AAAGAGCCGCATGTGGCTCCAGAGCCGCAGGTTGCAGACCCCTGGGCCAGGTCAACCTCGGTCATTTTTACTCTTGCTGTAACTAGAAGCTTGTTAGTATCATCTTACAGGGGTAGCTGATAGCCTTTAAACATTAGTGCTGAGTCAGTTGCAACATGTGCGATTAGTGTAATCGCTTGCATATGTTCAGATTAATAATGTGGAAGTTGAAGGTTTGTACAGAGGAATATTTGCTTCTGTTTTTTTTTTTTTTTGCTGCCTGTTTGTGGATGAATTGCTTTAAATGTGCTTGTTTTTCCTTGTCTCTCCACTGAAAAATGATATTAGTGATGTGATGCATAAATGGCTTGCATGTGTGTCTCACTGCCTCTTTTTGTTGTGTTAATGACAGAGCTCATGACAACGATGTGAAAGAGGCCAATAAAACCAAATCCACCCCTCCTCACCGGCCTGCCTCTCTGCAGTCCCAGCCCCAGACGTCTCACCTCTCCCCAGTGTCAGCTGTCCAGACACCAGCCTCCTCCAGCTCCTCCTCCACACCACAGTTGCTCTTTCAGCCTGACGGTTTCTCACATCTTTCTCAGCATTCCCCGTCCTTGTCTCAGCTGCAAGCACTAGCCGACTCCCAGGCTTTGGGCCCGGTAGTGAGCATGTCTCAGGATTTCCTCCAAAGCCACCGCATGGGGCTGCTAACTGGGGCTGCTTCCATCACCCCTGGAGGAGTGTTCCCCTCTTACTCGAGTCTAACCTCAGGTCTTCAGCCAGGAGCCCGCGCCTTGCCCCTCCAGGGCCCCATCTCTGTGCAGATGGCCCTCGCTGGAGAACCACGCCACTGTCTGAGTATGGCCTACAGCGGGGGCTACTTGGGCGCACACCACACATTTACAGCCGGCTGCTTTGACAGGTGACGCCAGGAGACGGAGAGGGAACACAAACCCCCACGGGAGTCCACTTCACTTCTTCCCACCCAACTCCCTGCCCAGAAACACCCACTAACAGACCTCTTCTCTCTCTCCGTCGGCACCGCAACACCTTCAGCTCGTCCAGCTCCCCCGCCCCTCTCACAGAGACGCCTCAAACGTAAGCAGCGGTCCAAAGGCAGAACAGACCACGTGGAAGTCATCACACTGACGTGACGAATGCTTCACTGCCTCATTTTCAATTCTGAGGCACGTAGACATTTTTTTTTTCCTGCCGTATACTGAACGGACTTTATCAAACTGTTATGAGACTGTCATCACTGTGAATGAGATGAAAGCAGCCGTGTGGTCGGACACCCACCTCATTCAGTGCCTGTTCTCAGTTGTGCGTGATAGCTGAGCCAATTTTAGAAGTGCACAGAACACAAAGTATCTGTGCTAAGTGTTGCTGCTTGATGTTCGTTTCTCTTCGTGTCCAATCCCCAAAAATGTAACGCATTTCATGGAGAATTGGGCTCATTGTATTTTCTTTATGCAAGCCACGGTTTGACTAAAGATAGAACAAGTGCTTAATCTATAGAGCGCACAGAGGCTGTGCATGTCAGCAAACATTTGATGTAATGAGCAGAAAGGCTCCTCTGGGAGTTCCTCACCACACAGGAGCTCATAGGAGACCAAGGTTTCATTGTCTCGTGCACAGCAGGTGAAGTCCACGGCTCGAACAGGCCTGCAGTGTTCAGTTTAGTTTTTCCTCTTTTATCCCCAAAGTCGAGCCTTGTGGGAGAGCCTTCACTCAAACCGGTTTAAAAAAAAAAAAAAAGGGTTTCTCCCGCACGCTCTTCATACTAAAGTTTCAATTTCTCCTGCACCGCTCAAAGAGTTGAACACCGCCCGATGTGTGGACCAGCACGGTGAAGGAGAAACGGATGTACCGGTGTTGTAAATACAAATTGCTGCTGCCTTTAAAAGAAAAAGAAAAGCTGGTTCTGTGTCTGTGACGCCTCCCAATGTTTACATGAACCACTATCAGGGACTTGAGCAAAATTACTTGAATATGATGCCATTGAAACATGCCATAGCTTTTATTTATGACTCTTTTTTCCTTACTATTTTGTTTGATGTAGTGTAGCTGTTTAAACTTAGCGACCCGACATTAATTAATTAATTAAGTGTAGTTATATATTTTTTGTACCTGTTCATAAGAACTGTATATTCAGGCTCAGGTCTAAAGGCTGAAACTATCTGCCTTCTCATTGTTTTGTGCTTTAAAACGGATGTTCTTGCATCCCTGGACCGTTCTGTGTACAGCTCTGCTACTGAAGCCTCAGCTCTACATGAGGGAACAAACGCGTGGTGGCTAGTTTCACGTTCAAACATCTGCAGCCAGTCATCTGTAATTGCTTCCTAAATTTCTAAAGCTGCGATCCCCAATCTGCCACTTCCTGTTAGAGCGTAAACACATCCAGATTCCCAGTGCTGATCGCAGAGGTTGCCTACTGGTCATGATGGGGGTACTTTAGTTTGTGGACCTCAAGATTCTGGGAGTTGTAACACATTTTGACAATTTAGGCCTAAAATAATAAACAATTCCTTAATGCACCAAAAACATCAATAAACTGGTGGATATAGTTCAACTTTTTTTAAATTTTATTTAAAAAACTTTTCAAAGAGTTTCCCTCTCAAATGATAAACGGTTGTGTTGCTTGTGTCAGATGTTAAAACAAGCTTAAACTCTTTGTTTAGATTTGAAGAAAATGCAGATTTAGAAAAACTGGTGTCAAGTTGTCAATAATTCAAATTGCCTGCAGATTAAAACGTTCAGTTTTTAAGTTTTAATACGCTCTCGTGCGTCGCTGGACCGTGTTCGTGTCCTGCTCTCATTAGATTTCATGGTTTGCGTGTGAAACTGGAACCACTCAGACATTCTGAAAGTTAAGTTTTGTGGAGAGGTTATGAGTAGTTAATGCTTTACCTGTTGTAGATGGCATGAAGCTCTGTTTGGAGAAAGTTGGACCAAAAAAACAACTCAGTCTCATTATTTTAACATCAATATGTGATCGTTTAGGGTTACAGTATTTACAAGCATTGTTAGTGGTAGCAGCTAGCTGTGGGACTTCTTGTGCATCCTGGGCCCTTCCTGCAGGAATATAACATTTTGGATGTAATAACCATATAATGCAGGATTAATGTTGATATAAGACAACACAAATCCAGTTTGGTCTCTTGACTAGCTGTTACCTTGTCTGCTCAGAATGAAACAATTTCTCCAAACAGATCACATAAAGCTGTCTACAACAGGTAAGATATTAATTGTTCATAACCCTTCTGTAGAACCCCCCTTTCTAAAAGTCTGAGTTTTATAGAAACCTCTCTGACACCACATGAATCGTCCAGAAATCTACAGCTCTATAATAAAAATCAAAGTTTTTGTGTTACTGAACAGGTATTTTTTAAATGTTTTTCTAATTTTGTGTATCATTTTGTTAAAATTTCAGCATTCCGTTTGGACGAGTTATGTTTTGGTTCTACATTTATGACTTCTGTTTTTGTACGTTTTAATCCCCCCCCCCCCCCCCCCATCATTCATGTGCGACTTCAGATTGAGGTGTCAAAGGTGCAATAAGATCTTTTAATTTTAATTTTTTCTCTTTATACTGACCACAACCATCACTGTCTCGTGTGTACCACTGGTTCAACTTTTTTTTTTTTTTTTTATAACTTATTTTTGATAATTGTGTTATTTGACTCGATTTTCTCTATAGAGGGCGGTCGGCTCTGAAAACGGTGATTATGGTGCATATTGCAGCCACAAGCTATGAGTGATGGATATTACTGAATGATTTTCATTTAGGTGGACTCTTTGTTTTCCCTGATGGTGAAAAGGTGCTGATGCCACTCACCCAATTTTTGTTTTTAAAATTGATGACACCACAAACTTCCACTTTTATTTCACTTTTTAAAATTCTTTTGTAACATGTAGTCTTGATTTAAATGACACTGAACGATAAATTGTTTTTATCGAAAGTGCCATGGAAGAATAAAAACACAAGTGAGATGAGTCTGAGATTTTTTTTTTTTTTAACTATTGCAGCTTTTAGAGAAAGACTCTTTCCTCTGCAATGCTTCTGTTTTACGGGAAGTCAATAAAGCTGCAGGTTTTATACGCAGGCCTCCAGTTGTGACCACATGCTGTGAGACTGCATCACACTGTTCACTAAACCTAACCATTAAATGTAAGTAAACATGTTTATTTAATTCCTGCTATTTTGACGGCATTTGAGCAGATTTTCTTTACTTACATTTGAGAAAAAGGCAAGAGATTTTAGAGCTTTACTTCCAGCCTGCGTTTCTTATCCAGTATTAGGTTTAAAGTTAAACTATGTTTAGCTTTCGCTCCAAGCGTTGAATGCAGGAAATAGATATAGATCGTTGTTAAAAGCAAGTGTTGCTGCTCTGAGGGACGTGAACACTTTTTCAACTACTGACTAAATTCCACTTTTATTATGACAAAATTGTAGTTGGAATATTTTGAACTACGGTTCAGTGGACAGATCATAAACAATATCTTACCTGTTGCAGATGGTTTTTGGAAGACCCTCCATTTGGAGGAAATGGGGATTATTTCTGACCAGCTAACATTTTTTTTTCCCCAAAGTGAATTGCTGCATTCTTGAAACAGCTCCAATCTAAAAATATGACTTGGATCATGTGAAATCCATCCATCCATTATCTTTGCCCGCTTCTTCCTTTTGCAGGTTGCAGGGTTCATGGTGCCCATTTCCAGCTATCACTGCGAGAGGCGGGGGACACTCTGGACAGGTCTCCAGTCCATCACAGGGACATAGAGACACATGAAACAATCATTCACACTCTCACTCACACCAAGAGACAATTTTGGAGTTACCAATCAGTCTAACATGCATGTTTTGGTCTGTGGGAGAAAACCGGGGTATCTGGAGAAAACCCATGCATGCACGGAGAGAACATGCAAACTCCACCCAGAAAGATCCCCAGCCAGGATATGATCCGGCGACCTTCTTGCTAAAAGGCAACAGCTCTACCAACCAAGTCACCGTGCCGCCTTTATGTGGTCTAATTAAAAAAAAAAAACTTGCAGTGCCATTCGTTTTATACTGCATGGTTATATACTAAGAATTTTGCAGATACAGTATGTGCAAGTGCAAATAGCAGCAGCTAGCTGTAGCACTTCCAGTGCTGGTTGGGGTACTTTCTGCAGGGAAAACAACCTATTTTAGCTGAAATACGCCTGCAGTGCAAAACTGACAAAGGTTTAATAGAGTATGAACCATTTTTAAATTAGATTTGTTTGGGCAATCCTTTGACCTTGGGCCCACTCAGACTGGTTATGTCACCATAATAACAGGATATTTGCCATGTTTTGCATATAGCAACATGCACTACAGCAAAGTGTTCATGCTCAAGTTGGTTGTGGATATTTTTAGGAAAGCTCTAAGACAAGACAGAGATTTCAGAGGCACATTTGATGCCAGATTAAGGCAACAGTGTGACCTACTGTCAAAAAGTCTATCTTTGTTAGACGGGCTATAAAAAAATATGTCCCCTCGGTGACAGGAGGGTGAACCCCCCACAAAATCTCAGGTGTGGTAGACAGAAATATACCGCCCATTTATTATACAGGTAGAGCCCGACCCGATTGTTTTGCTGATTTGATGTGGAGGAAATGAATCATCACAGGAAGCTGTACAACACTACATCAGAACAATCCCTTTAAACGTGAAGCAAATAAACCTGTTTCTGCAGAAATACTCCTAGATGGAACATTAAATCTATGAGTCAGACTTCAAACTTCTCATGCTTCTTGTTAAACAGATGTTAAAAAAAATCCAGACACACTGCTCCTGCAAGACGCCTCTGCAGCTCAGTCAGCTTTCTGTGCTGGAATGCATTTGTCCTGTTCAGCCGTGGGACATCTCTAACACTTTAAGACATTATGCTCTGGCATAATGGTGGCCTGACACCCCCCCTCCTCATGTTGGACACAGAATGAACCCACAGAAACAGCTGAGCTTTGTTTCTTTCAGAACAGTAGAATATTTACAGTGATTCTGCCCCACTTGGTGAAACTTCACTGATTCTTTTACAAAGTGTAGCTCAAATGTAACAGGCTACTGCATTCATTCAACCTTTATTTATACAGGTTATTGAGTCACAATGTCTTTTTACAGTGAAAAAAGGAACAACAATTTGGTTCTGCTCAGTGCTTAGTAAGTTGCATCCTTTTTGGCAATTATCACATGTTGCTACTTCTAGCTCTTAGCAAAGTATGTATTACTTTTAGCCGGCCTTTTGTTATTCTCAGGACTTAGCTAGCATTTTGCCACCTTTAATATGTAGTTCTTTTGTTACTATTATCTAGCCTTGTGCCTCTAGCTAGGCTTTTACTATTTTTTTAAGCTATAAGCTAACATTTTGCAACTTTCAACATTAGTCTGCCTTTTGTTACTTTTGCAACTTTACATTTTGGATAATATTTTGCTAATTTTGGTTAGCATTTTAATACTTTTAACCATTAGTTTTCTGCTTCTAGCTAGCATTTTGCTACTTTAACTTCTAACTAGTCTTTTATTACATTTAGCGAGACTTTAGCTTTTTTGTTTATATTTTAGCTATAACTTTGCCACTTTTAACAATTAGTTAACTTTTAGTTACTTTAAGACTTTTACAACATTATGTTTTAGGTAATGTTTTGCTACTTTTAGCCAGCCTTTAGCTATATAGGTTGTCCTCGAGTTACGGCGCCCCCGACCTACGGCGTTTCAGACTTACGGCGCCGCCCCCAGTGACGTCATCACACCTTACGTCGTCTTTTTTATGCAACATTTTATGTTTTTTTTCCATTTTTTTAGGGTATTCTGTTAGCTGACTGCTTGGAAACACATTAAAACGGCGTTCTAAGTACGTTCTAGGTGTTTTACATTGAAAAAATATGTTTAAAAAGACGTTACAGCTGCCATGTGGTTTCAGTTTCGAGTTACGGCCGAAAACCCGGAATTACGGCGCCACGTGGCCGGCGTTCCGAGTTACGGCAAAATCGACCTACGGCCGTGCCTTAGGTCCGGAACCCTGCCGTAAGTCGAGGACTACCTGTATGCCTAAACAAGTACAGTAGTTCAATAAAATGGTGAGAGAAAATGTTATGATCTAAGTCAAAATCTTTAGAAGAAAAGCCAAAGATTTAACATTTTTAAAATCATATTTTTCCAAGTTTTAGCTTGAAACAAGTATTTTTTTTTTTTTTTACCAAAATCTAACGCATTTAGAAGTTTTTTTTTATTTAATTTTATTTATTTATTTTATTTAATAAAACCATCTTACAGGGGTTTATAACATATTCTAAATGGTTCTGTGTCAGAGTAAAGGTGGTCTCACTGGGATTTGGCAAACACAGTGGTTCTTGAAAGTTTGTGAAGCCTTTAGAATTTTCTATATTTCTGTATAAATGACCTAAAACATCATCAGATTTTCATACAAGTCCTAAAAGTGGATTAAGAGAACCCTGTTAAACAAATGAGACAAAATATTATACTGTACTTGGTCACTTATTTATTGAGGAAATGATCCAATACAGATAGTCCCCGGTTTACGGCCGAGTTCCGTTCTAACGGCCCGGCCGGATACCGAAAAAGCCGGATACCGAAACCGAAAG
>JARVGQ010001175.1:22588588-22603769 GCA_031762355.1 Hypsolebias martinsi | reverse complement strand
AAGCACGGAGATAGTACACAACCCCCCCCCCCCCACACACACACACACACACACATTAGGAATGCTTCAGACACTAATGGTCACCATGTTATTTAAGCCAAGAGCCATTGTCAGCACTAGGGGCTGAGCACCCCTAAAGGTCAGATTCTAGAATCGCCCCTGGAAGATGATACATAATTTCAATGCACACATTAAAACTTGTTTATATGATTGTTTAAAAAGTAGCTTCATAATTACTGTCAATCTGCCATTTGTCTCTGTTTTAGATCAAAATGTGTCAATAGTTGGACTTAAGTGTATTTGTGAGCACCTTTTTACCTGGTCTGCTGGACTGAACGCAGCAGGTCCATTGCAGCTTGTTGTTTAGGTTTCCCTCCTTGGCTTGTCTCAGAGAAATGTGATAGACATCAGACAGCTTGATGCAAATCTGCAAAGACTTTTGGCCTTGGTGCTTCAGAAGAAGCTCTTATCTCTATTGCCTTTCAGCAGTTTCATAACAAGCTGTCATCATGTGGGATTTGGGACGTATTATTTTGGTGTTCTCGCTCTCTGTGAGTAAAACCACTATTCACAAATGTACATATTTGATAGCCCATAAATCGTCCTGATTGCTGCAGGAAAAAAAATGACACAGACTCAACAGATACACAAGGTTTGTTTCCCTGGGGAGCAAAGGGTCTTGAAATAGCATCTGGCCCCAAAGTAAGGAAATACTTAAGTTTGTTAAGCAGCTGCAGTGTTCAAGACATGAAACAGTTTTTTTTTTTTTAACAAAAAGATAAGGATGGAGCAAATGGGGTTCACATTTCTCAGAATCTCTTCCTGCTTAAAGCAGGAATAAATATCAGCACAACTTTACTATATAGAAGGCAAAAAAAAAAAAAGAGTGGAAACTCTTAAATAAGAATTTGTTTCAAACAAGCACTATGCCAGTGTCCCCCATTATTAGGAACTTGAAGAGTGGATGGTTGTAATTTTAGAGATGAGTGATTTTCTGGACTGCGATTGAAAAGGGAATTTAAGTAAACCTTAATGTTTTTGGTGCAAGATATTCAGGTGGAAAGGAGTTGCACTGTATATAAGAATAGTGATTCTTGTGACCGGAGAGTAATTTTATCCACAAGCAGGTGCAATAGTGAAGCCAGAGGGGAGGCCATTGGTGGCTTTGGCCACCATAGAATAATTTTCACCACCAGCCACCCCAGTTATTTGAGGAAACTATACTTTTAGGCAATATAAAAACTATAAAGCATGATACATATAATACATTTAATTAGTGGTGGCCATCTTGGATTTTGACATGGCAACCCAATTTTTGATTGTGACCTTTTTGTATGTGTAAATGTAGCCACACACCAACAAGGAAGCTGTATCTCACTTATTTTTCCTAATTATCCAACTCACAACATGCATGACCGGACAGAGGGCATTTCCAGCTCCCCCTTTTCAATCAGTGGCGGGGGACAAAAACTTTCAAGTGTGAGGTGTACTGCACACTGACCGTGATGCAAGAGGAAACAAGTCTCCAACTGTACTCAGACATGTTTACTTTGACAACAAAGTCAGTAAAAATTACAGGAGCAGATTAAACTCCTATGGCAGCCGATACAAACGGACCATGAAGCTGTAGCATGATTTTATCTGCAGGGAGTTTGTGCTTTATTTTGAAATTTGTTTACAACCTTGGTCCATGACCCAGGACCGTCTGACCACTTGCCCAGAGGCTTATCCAAGCATGTGCATGCACAAGGCCATATAAACAGCTTCTGTTCACATTTGTGGTTTCCTGTGTCTCCCTGTATTCCCATGAGTTTCAACCAGCGGCTGCAGTGACAGGCTTCCCATGTGAAAACTGATTTGAGTGTGCCAGGAAGGCCACAGCTCTGCCCCACCATCTAGTGCTGTCTGAGTTAGTCACACACTGAGGAAGACATGTCATCACTTCTGCTTCTCAACCGTCATCCCTAAAACTCAACATGAGGACCATAACAGCTACAGGAGTCCTCAATAGTTGATAGATGAAAATGAGGTACCGGTAGTCTCATTATTTTAGTTACTTTGGAAAGAGACTCTGACTTCTTGACAGCCTTTACGGATGCTTTCAGTCATTGATTCAGTCAACCAATGATTTGGTTTTATTGGTGTAGATAAGGGGTCTGCAACCTGCGGCTCTGGAGCCACATGTGGCTCTTTGGTCCCTCTGTAGTGGCTCTTTCAAGCTTAGACCAAAACGAACACAAACTTGAATTTTATTGGTTTTTATACAAACATCAATAATTTTAGCTGTTTTCCTAGCATTTGTTTTGTAAATACTCACTTTAACTTTTTGCTTTATTTCTTCACTTAATTATTTTTTCCACAGTGAAAAAAAATAGATAGGTCTGCATAGTTCATAGTTGTTGTTTTTTTTTAATGGAAAAAATAAAAATAAAAAAGTCCCCCTCTTTACAATAATCTGGTCTTTCATTTGTCTTAAATTGTAAAAATGTCAATAAATGTTAAAAATCATTAGATATTTTTAGCTTTAAAATGTCACCCCTTCTGGCCACAAAAGTCTTCTCCAACAAACTTAAAGTAGCCCGTGGGCCACCAGTTGATAACCACAGTTGTAGCAGGTTGTTGCGGCTCTGGACACGTTGAATTTAGTGACCGAAGACGTAAAAATAGCTCTTTTGTTCATAAAGGTTGCAGACCCCTGGTCTAGATTTTATAAATTTTTGCAAAAACAGAAAATATTTTTCAGAGTTGACCTTCTCTGACTTGTAGCAGGATTTGCACTTTAAACATCAACATTTACTGTGTGAAATCGAGACAACATAGAGTCAGGAATGTGCTTTCATCCCTGTTCTCTCCTCATTCAGTTCAGCACTGTGAGGGCACTGAAGGCCCAGAGTGGAAATAAGGAGGGATAATTAGGAACCTCAATCCACAGTAACATGCATCCTGTGTAAACAGTCTGCCTGCAGAGTCTTCAGCATCGACCCATCAGGACCAGCGCTGCAGCAGTCAGGAAGGAAAAACACTGTTTTAATAACATGCAGAGTGCCATTCATCATAAACTCCTCCCACTTTGTGTGCACATTACAACCTATGGATGATACAAGAGCGACAAGAGAGACAAAACATTGTGATTCACAGCAGAGCCTCTCAGTAACGGCAGACAGAAAACATAATGATGATTGTTGTGACTCCACGTTATTGTGCTGGATCTGAATGACATCAACTGTTCAATGTAATTTCAGTGACCAAACAAATGATGTCTTTAGGCTTTTTATATTAATAGAAAATATTTTCTCATAGTTTATTACCCAGAGGAGACGACAAACCTCCCATAAACCTGAAATGGAATTCACATGAAACTCCAATCTCCCATACAGAGACGTTTGATTGACAGCTTTATGTTCAAAACTATTAACATTTAAATTCTCACTTTGACTTTGTGTTCTTATGTTTTTATTTTGCATCACTGTTACATTTTATGTACATGTTTTATCTAGCTGTTGTACATGTTATACATTTTTGTTGTTGGAAGTGTGTTTGTGTTTGTGTCCTGCTTGGCAGGAAACATTTATTTGCAGTATAATTTGATTTTGACATGAACTGACAGTCTCTGCTTTTCTATAAGAAATTAGTTTTATATATGAGCTGAACCAAACAAACCTTATCATGATGGCAGCTTCAGCGACATCTCTGTTCTGTCAATGCTATTTGTTTTAAATTTATGTTTGTAATCATTATTCATGCAATCAGAGGGTAGACTCATTCGACTTTATGTGCTTCATTTAAATAAAGTAATAGAAATCTTCCTATGTAGTTACATAAACTCAAGCCCAGCAGGAATGTTGTCTTGTTGCTTACTTTTTTTCAGATTGAGTGTCTTTATTACTTTTATATTTTATTTTTTACATTTTTAAAAACAGAATTGGTGAAAATCGAAGTGATTCTCAGATTAATAAAATATTACTTTAAAATGATCCAGTATGGCATCAATAAGAGTTAATTGAAAATATTTAAGTAATAGTGAGGTTTCAACTGACAAGTAACACAGATGCTGCTCCTGGTAACAAAACAAACTTTTTAAAATACGTTTTTATGAGAATAAAGGAAAATACTTTAAAATATTTTAAAAAGAAACATTTTACCAAACAGTTTCCCAGGTGAGGCAGGGGACATTGAGTCTGAGTGGTCCATGTTCCCCACCTCAGTTGTTGAGGTGGCTGCCTTGAGTTGTGGCCACAAGGTTGTCAGTGCTTCTTGCGGTGGCCATCCTCGAACTCAGTGATGGACACCCCAGGTTAGGGAGGCTGTCAAGCTGAAGGAGTCCTATTGGTCCTTGTTGGCTAGTGGGACTCCGGAGGCAGCTGAGAAGTAATGGAGGGCCAAACAGTCTGCAGCCTTGGCTGTTGCTGAGGCAAAAGCTTGGATGTGGGAGGAGTTTGGTGAGGCCTTGGATAAAGACTCTTGGTCAGTTCCGAGGAGATGCTGGCAAATCATCAGGCAGCTGAGGAGGGGAAAGCAGCATTTTACTACTAACACTGTGTTCAGTGAAGGTAGGGTGCTGTTGACCTCAACCAGTGATGTCGTCGGGAGGTGGAAGGAATAATTCTGACCTTTTCAATACCGGCACGTCTTCCATGGAGGAAGCTGTTGGGGCACTTCGAGGTTGGTCTGTCCATAATCATGGCTGAGGTCACCAAGGTAGTTAAAAAGCTCTGCAGCAGCAGGGCTTCGGGGGTAGATGAGATTCACCCTGATTTCCTTTAGGCTTTGTATGTTGTGGGGCTATCTTGGTTGACACGCCTTTGCAACATCACACTGACATCGGGGGCCAATGGATTTGCAGATTGGGGTGGTGGTCCCCCTATTCAAAAAGTGGGATCAGAGGGTGTGCTCCAATTATAGTGACCTAACTCTCCTTAGCCTCCCTGGTAAGGTCAATTCAAGGGTATTGGAGAAGCGAGTCCGATGGTTGGTCGAACCTCAGATCCAGGAGGAACAATGTGGGTTCCATCCTGACAGTGGAACACTTGACTAGATCTTTACCATCACTAGGGTCCTCAAGAGGTCATGCGAGTTTGCTCATCCAGTCTACATGTCTTTTGTGGACTTGGAGTAGGCTTTCAACCGTGTTCCTTGGGGTACACTGTGGGGGGGGTGCTCTGTGATTATGGGATTGGGGGCCCGTTGTATGGGCTGTTTGGTCCGTATACAAGTGGTGCGAGAGTTTGGTTCACATTGTTGGTGGTAAGTTGGACCCCTTCAGTGTAGAGCTGTCATTTCTAACCCGGAGCCCAGCTCTGCCCGACCCAAATTTGGACTGGGACGGGCCATAATAATTTGCTTAATGTGTGGGTGGAGTCAATGTTGGGCTTTTGATTGCGTCAGTGGATCAGTGCGGCTGACAATCCAATGATATAGCAACATGGCTTGCCATACAATCACCAGCCACATGTGGCCAATTGACTGCGTGCTGACGGGCCTTGAAAGAGGTAAAAAGTTCAATTAAGATTCAGATGGACTACTGCCAGAGATCCATCAGCCTAAATGGACATTCATTCAGCCATTGCACTCAGCGGATGCATGCGACCAATAACCCAAATGGGTGAAATCAGAAAATATCCACCTGAAATGTATGCAGGAGCAGAGCAGGATCTGTGTCTGAATGCAAGGAGAAGCTGGGATTTTAATGTGCTTTGACGGCCATAAAAGGACAAACACCCAATCAGCTCCAATTTTTCTACCCCCTTTACACAGCAATGCACATCTACCAACCTTCAATAACAATACAAGCAGTCAAAGCTTAATTAAAAATGTCTGGGGTTTTTGGATTCTGACCTGTAATTACTGTTAATTCATTGGGTCAGGTAGGATTCAGAAATTATGTCCACGGGCTGGGGTCGGGTCGGGTCAGATTTTTTTAATGGGTCCAAATGCAACTCCACTTCAGGGTGGAATTTGATCTCCGCCAAGGCTGCTCCTTCTCACCAATTCTGTTTGTAAGTTTATAATTGGTAATAAAATATGTGAGAATTACATATTTGGTAAATGGTAATGGAGCTTACTTGTATAGCGCTTTCCAGCCCCTTATGAGGGGCCCCAAAGCGCTTCACAGTACCAGCCATCCACCCATTCATACACACATTCATACACCGGTAGCGGTAGTCTGCCATGCAAGGCGCCAGCTAGTCCTACTGGGAGCAACTCTGGGTTAAGTGTCTTGCCCAGGGACACAACGAGGTATGCAGTGACCGGGGATCGAACCCGAGACCCTTCCGGTCCTGAGCCGGCTGCCCTGCCTCTACACCATCTTGGCCCCCACTGAAACACTGCCGGCTGGATGAAAGATGACATGCAAATTAAATACACTGCTTGGGTCCAGAAAGGGCAGCTCAAGGGTGCAGCTGGTAGAGATGTTGCCTCTCAGCAAGTAGTAGAGCTGTCATTTCTAAACTGGGCCTGAAGCCTGGCCCACCCTGCCCTGAATTTGGGGTGGCCTGGGTCATGATGTTGTGCTGGATGAGTGGGCTGGGTTGGTGTTGGGCTTTTGATTGCATCAACAACGGATCAGCGACGATCCAATTATATGGCAATGTGACTTGCCATAAAAATCCAATTACTATGTGGCAACATGGCTTGCCATACCTTTACCAGCCGCACGCGGCCATTTCACCACAAGCTGACCAACCTTGAAAGAGGTAAAATAAAGTTCAGTTAAGCTTCAGATGGGACTATACTGCCCAGCTGCCAGGCAGTGATCCATCGCTCCAATGGGCATTCATTCAGCCGCTGCACTCAGCGGACACGCGCGACCTACTACCCAAACAGGTGAAATCCCAAATTTGAACCTGTACTTACTGTTAATTTGTCGAGTCTGGTGGGGTTAGAATATGATGGCTATGGGCTGGGGCCGGGTCTAATTTGATTTTTTTGTGCCCGAATGCAACTCTAGCAAGTACTGTAGGTTGCTTTGTCAAACCCTGGTGGTGGTGGTGGTGGTGGTGGGGGGGATGTTTGGTTCGAACCTGTAATTACTGTTAATTTGACGGGTCTGGTGGGGTTAGAATATGATGGCTATGGGCTGGGGCTGGGTCGAATTTGATTTTTTTGTGCCTGAATGCAACTCTAGCAAGTAGGTTGCTTTGTCAAACCCTGGCCAAGGATTTTTCTGTGGGGAGTTTTCATGTTCTCTCCGTGCACGCTTGAGTTTTCTCTGAGTACTCCGGTTTCCACTCACACACCAAAAACTTGCACATTAGGCTGATTGGTAACTAAGTAAACTCTATAGGTGAGAGTGAGAATGGTTGTTTGTCCCTCATTGGCCCTGTGATGGACTTCTCTGTGTTCAGGGTGTACATCACTTTTCACAGTGACTGCTTGACATAGGCACTAGTGACTCCAGCAAGCCGGGAAAGAAGTAGGTAAAAGTAAAGAGGATGGATGGATGGATGAGTCAATGGATGGATGGATCGATCCAGAAGGACAGTCTGTTCACACCACCTGAACAACGTACAACATTTGATGAAGTCATGACTGCACTTGAAAGACGTTTTCTCATAAAGTCATGTACAGTACAAACATTGATGTACTGAAACACATTCATACAATCTGCAATGTGCCTATAATCAATATGTTGCCAAGCTCAGAGCGTTAGCTGCAACATGTAGTTTTGGAGTGATGGAATCTCCAAGAGATCAGTTCATTTCGCATGAACATGTAGACCTCTACCCCATGTTCATTACAAGCAGTCATCTCATAAACAGCGCAACTGCTTCAGATGTGGATCCCATCTCCTGTTTTCATTACAACTGTCACAACATGGGTGACATGCATTCATTTAGGGAATGGCTTTTTGTTGCATATATAAAAGAGGTTCAATAAAAATGTGCACGACTTTGAAAGTTGAATGACACTTGTTTATAGAAGAAGTCCATCTGTTTTACGTAAACAACAAATATATGTTTTTGTGCAAACATGAGCACAAAACAGACAAAATATCAGAAGATACAGAATAATGTGATGCTAGTATGACACCCCTCATCAAGAGTTTAGTTAAATGAAAACAAATTCTACATATTGTCATAACTTTCATCTTCGAAATTTCGTCTTTTTTTCCATTTAATTTTGATCTTCTATTAGCTACAAAAAATTTCAATTTCAATCCTTGTGTGAGTGTTTAATTTTGCAGCTTATCAGTAACACACTCCAGTGCAGATCCAGATAAAACAGACATCCGCTCATCCTCTAGTAGATCGATCTCGTGTTGTGGTTGTTATGTTGTGTCCAAGTGAGGAAGATGACGCTACGTGCACGTTACATGTACTGCCTTCCCAAGAGAGGTTTCTATTTGGAGTTTATCTTCCTAAAAATACTGAAACAGAATGTGCCTCTAGATTTTGGCAACCAGAGAGAAGAATTTTTTCCACAGTTGTCTCAGTTAATTTGTCTCGACCCTCTCGTTCAGCTGCCACAATCCATAGCTGCCTATGTAAACAGACCAAGCTGGCAACGCAGATGCCTTTGAGTTGATGAAGAATGAGGTTTTCTTGCAAGAGCATAAACATGATATTTGTATAGTTTCACAAAGTGGTTCCAAATGGTAAACCTAGCAAAGGATTTCTACAATCAGCACGTTAATGTCAGAGCAAATGTTCAGAGTTGTTCCTGTTGACATGGGGATGAGCAGTTTTATATAAAGGGCTCTCACTTTATTGACCTCCATCCCTCAGCGAAGGTGCCGTCATGAGCTTAAAAGCTTTGGAATAAAACAACCAGCCATGTCCTTTATAAATGAATTCCCTTTAGCAGCAGTTAACTCGCCCTTTCAGTTGTGTTTATGTTGAGGTACAGTGAAATGACTCGCTCTGTTATGTTCACAGGAGCATTTTTTATTAAACTAACACTGCATGATAGCTCAGTAAAAAGACATATGAAATGTAAATTATCACATCGTGTTTCAAGTCATGCTGCGCTGTATTTGCATGGCTTTGAATAAAACTGAACTTTTTTTTAAATTTAGGTTTAATTTTTGTGCATTAATGTTACAGGGCTGAAAAAAGCTGTGATCACCACACATAGATGTGTGACCATGAACACTATGAACCGCACCAAGACATTCCAAAATGATGCAAACTTATGTTGTTTTTTTTTTGCTCCCAATTTCTGACTTAAAAATGATCACCTGTAGTTTCTATCAATTAAAAAAGGATTGTGTGAAAAACATAAATTTCAGTCCCTGCATGCTGTGGTTCAATGAACATTTGTGCATGCAGGGTGTGAGCATCATAGAGTTGAGAAGACATAAATACTTTCATAAGAATCAGGCAAAGTTTGGCCTAAAAGTGAAAGTTTAGCAAATTCCAGCATCAATGTGAAACACGCATCTGGGTTCAAAGGAGATTAACCAATAAGAAGTAAGAATCAAAACAAGAAAGGCCCAGCATTCTTTGCCAATGTGAATATTCCTCATCAAAAGCCTAAAGTTGCGGGACAAAGTTAATGAGTCATGATGTGGGGCTCAAATTTAAATCAAACATTTACAAAACCTCTAAGTCCTGACAGAAACAGCTTCAGTCATGTGTTTTTGGATTTATAATGTATCAAAGTTGCTTTTTGTAGTCATGTTTGTATTTGCACTATTTTACATTATATACTGACACACAGTATAACCTTCATTAAGTCAGCTTTTGCTGCTGGGAATAGACTTTGAGTATAAGAGCAAGAAAGGTCAGGGTCCACCACAACAGACAGAAGCCCCCCCGAGGTGCAGAAATGTGAAACTCTTAACAACAGAGCAAAAAAGGCAGCTACAGTGTGAACAGAACATCATGATCTACTGTTTGGAAAAACGCAGCAACATCGGTGCTGAGAAGGGGCTGAAGGCCCCGCAGTCCAGACCCAGACTGTCAAACAGGTGATGGCTAACCAAGCAGACTTTGTGGTGATGGACAAGCTGCAGCAGTACCGGTAGATATAAATGGCAACGTCAAGAAGAGAAGCTTGACAAATGCCAAAGGCTGAAAGATTTAGCAGAAAAGGTGTAGAAGGTAACATGATGCAAGTGATGATATGAGCTCTCAGAGCTGTGACCCCTGTGGGAGAGGGACCCCAATAGATCCCAAACAACCTCGGAGATCTTTGTTCAAACGAGTGCTGACCCAGGAACAGCTAAGATACTGAGCAGAGGCTTAGAGGACGAACATAATTTTTAAGTTCATCTTTACTTTTTCTCCTCCAGGGTTTGTGGACTCTGTGTTCTTTGGAAAGCAGACAGATCAGACAACTGCTCTGAAACACCTCTCGCACAACATTTTATTTGCTCTGAATCAATATGTGGGCTTGTTTTGCTCTCACTGTGGGTGAACTGCCTTGATTTGTAATTTGATTTCTAACAAAAAACATAAAATAAAATAAATAAATAAAAACCCTCCAATAGCCTTTCAGTTACAGCTCAGGAGTGACTCAGTCTTCCTGTCTGTGAAGTACAGCAGGGATGAGTGGGGCCCCAGGAAAACAGTACAGAATGTATTGTATGTGCACATGTGGAAACAAAAAGTAGTTTTTCATGATTGTCATTAGTTGTGGGGGGTGGGGGTATTTAAATGAATTAAAACATTCAAAGCATAAAAATAACAGCATAACTTGTTTTAGTTTAAAACAAAACTACAATAAATACAAAATAACTAAATACAAAAAGGTATACTCAGAAAGCTGAAAATGTAAAAAAAAAAAAAGAATCAACTTTGACTTTCATTGACTTTTGTTGCAGTCTAGTTATCCAAGATCAACACAGACAAAGTTTAACTTGGCGTATGATGTAGATCTGTCTTGTAAATCAGTGCCACAGACTAAAGAGAAAAAACAGGAGTTTTAATGTAACAAAGGAGAGGTATAATGATTAGTATGAACATATGACCTTCTGTTGACACAACCATTATATTTTATATAAAACTATTACTTTAAACATAAGCATGTATTTACCCTTAGGATTTACAGAGATACTGATTTACAGCGAGAGGCTGCAGCTGCACTTTGCACATCATCACTTCTGCTCCTAACCTTCTGTACATGACAGAAATATTGGTGTATTGCATTCATGATGAGCTGCTGTTTGAAAATAGACATTGTATTTCTTGACTGCACATCGTCAAGTCAAATTCTTCTCGGAACAAAGAAACAAGAACCACCAAAGGCCTAGCATTCTTTGACGGAACACATCTACTCGTAAATACATCTTGAATGCTACACCTCTTTCTGTCATACAGTAAAAATGTTGATAAATTAGAAACTGACATTTTGTACATGTCACAAGAAATAAAAAAAAAAGTATAAAATGGTAAATGTTGAATGTCTGCATTTAAACAGGGGGAAACATTAGTTAAGGAATGCAACAAATGAAATGTAAATCACTGCAGCAGCTCAGGACTTCTAAGATCGAGCAGGATCTGAACAGTTTTTTTTTTTCCAACAGAAGCTATGGTCATGTCTGTTCAGGCTCCAGTTTAACTTTGTGGCATTGTGTCAGTTCATGTTTTTATCCTACTTGTGGTGGTTCAGACCCAGAACACAAACTGGATACAAGGAGAAGAAACGCAAACAACTTGAGGAGGCACAGTTTAAAAAATGAACAAACAAAAAAAAACTCAAATGCACAAGGAAAACCAACAGTAATACAATTAATGCTATATTGTATTGGCAGGTAAACTAACACTGATGAATTGTACACAACAAGACTAACAAACTAAATAACAAACAGTTGAGTGGAGTGACAAAACAGGTGACGTGGGCGTGGCCAGACTGAAGAGTAGGAAAAACTTAAGACTGAGCAGAAACATGGTGAGTGGCAGAAAACACAGGGGAGGACAACACGGATCATAATCAGAACTAGAAACTAAATTGAAGCAGAGAAATAAAACTAAGACGGATCAGACAAACAACACAAGCAACACAACTAAGCACCGTGCAAGATGAAAAAAAAATGGAACTGAAATCTATCAAGCATAAAGAACAATTAAATAATCAAAATATGCAGATCCTTAATTAATGTCTTATTTAATTTTTTTTAAGCTCGATCTTCTGATGTGGCTTTTAAATTGTTATTTGCCCTTATTAAATTTAGTGTCTTTTTCTATTTTTGTGTACTGATATGAACTGGCTGAACTTTTTTAATGCATTGTTCACAAAATTTATGAATGACATTTTCTCTGGTGAACCGTTTCACTCCGCACCGAGAAGTTGTATAGCTCAGTATGGTCTTGTAATCCCAAGACTGCAGTTTCAAGCCCAGGTTGAGGAAGGAAAGGGCATCTGGCATAAAACTGAAACAACCCTTTCAGTAGGAAGCGGCTGAAAGAAAAACCTTTAACTCTGCACTGACAAATAAGAAATAAAACATTATGACAGTCACCGTAACAAACGGATTTAAAATATATTGAAAAATGCTGTCAACTTCTCTGGACCCTCCTTGACTGGATGAGATGGATGGAAAGGTTGAAGGGAAATTTTCCTGTGAAGTCACAAATCAACGTTAGAATCATCATTCTGTGTTATGGGGGGGCACTAAACACAAACCTTCTAGCTGTGCTGTAATTCATAAAATGTGCTTTCTGGGAAAGGTTAGCTTATTTAAGCAAACAGGCCCATTTGCATTATTGCAACTTTATTTATGACACTTTGGGACTAAAATTAAAGGCTTTGTATTATTTGAAAGGGTGCGTATCACCTGCTACCTTTTATGTTAAAGCTTTAAGAAGCTGTAAATGGAAGAAAAAAAATGGTGTGAGCATTTTGGTCAAATCTTATTTTTATATTTTTATTGTATTTATTTATAAAATGTATTCATTTTAAAATACAATACAAAACAATCCCATAAACAAAGAAGAAAACATCTTACTATATCTGTCCTTTTTTTCGAACAATTAGTTCAAACTCGCACAGTGATTGCTGGACATGGGCACCGGCGACCCCCGTGACCCAAAATGGAAGAAGCGGGTAAAGATAATGGATGCATGGATGGATGGATGGATGTTTTGTTTGAAAATAAATATTTATGGAAATTAAATATTTAATTTACATCTAAATATTTAGATCACTAACTAAATATTTAACTTGTAAGCTAAATATTTGTTGTAAATTAAACATTTTTCTTGGACATGAACATTTAGCTTGGGCATAAATATTTAGTTTGTAAAATAAATATTTAGTGTGGAACTAAATATTGAGCTTGCTAACTAAATACTGTAGTTAAGCTTGCAAATAAGTATTTAGTTTGTAAATTAAATATTTAGTTTGAAACTATGACATTTATAAGTGTATGAATGACATGGTAAAAATATGACTTAAAAAAAAACAATAACTAGTTTTTTTTTTCTTATGAAAGGTTAAATAAACCAAAATATAGATGTTAATTTTTGACTGTAATTTAACAAACGGCATCCCTTAATAATTTGCCTTAATAAAATAAAAAAAAAACCAGAGTTCACTTTAAAAGATTCTGGTGGAGATTTGCTGAATTTTACATCAAGTTTCTGCCTTTAAGTAGAACTTCATCAGGTTTTTATTTATTTATTTATTTATTATTATTACAAGTTTTCAATCAAACAGAAACAGAAAAGATAATTTTCAGAATTCACTCCGAGTTCAGATGAGTTGACTCCGCATGTCTGGAGCCGAGGAACCGCAGGAGGTCCTGGTTCCATCCAGTCGGTCGATTCAAACGACACGTGTCCCGATCGCTGCAGAGGTCAGAGCTGTCCTCCCTCCACCCGGATCAGAACCAGTTCATGCTTCAGGCTGGACTGACTGTTAGAGTCCAGCTGAGGGCGCCCGCTGCACCACAGGACCGACACAGAATGAGGTCGAACTGCTGCCGACCTCCTCTGGCAGAACATCACGATGAGCGGATTGGATCTCAACGTGACTTTCATCTGGCTGTGCATCCTCCCAGTCCCGGTGTCCTCCCCTGCAGACTGGGTTGTCTTCATCAGACTGTGATGGGGAGTCTTGGATCCAGTCCAGATCCTCGCTCCTCCAACCTGTGCTGCAGTAAGCAGCTAAACGTCCATCCAGCGTGTTCCTTTGGCTCTAAAACAATATGTTTTCTTTAAAAATCATCTACAACGTCATAGACGATCCTCTCCGGAGTGAAACTGCAGCGTCCAGAACCTTATGGAAAAAAGCTCTGCGTTTTAAAATGACTTGTGTGTAATCTATATGTACGTTGTTCCTCTCAGGATTCGTAGTCCTCCTGGCTCCTAAACCCCCGGTGCTCCGGGGACTTGATCCAGTTGTTCGTGTCTGTCTCCAGATGAGCGCGACGGTCAGATGAGCCACGTCTCCTCCTTCGACAGCCTGAACGGGAGGCGCACCAGCAGCGACTCCAGCAAAGATTCAGAGGGACCCGGTGGGCTGAGCGTCCCACCTGACCCGGCCGGAACCAGGGTCAGCCCAGAGAGGCGGGGATCTGGGCCGGGGCCCGTGGTGGCCCCGAGGAAGAGCTCCGACAAGGAGAGGAGGTCCTGCAGCTCCCTGCCTGAGAGAGAAGCCGCCGCCGAGTGTCTCGTCAGCAACGGCTGCTTCAGCAGGTGGGCGAAGGGAAAAGGATCGGCCACGGAGGGCGGGCGAACATGTAGCTGCTTGCGTGTCTGTTAGCAAAATATCATCTTGAACTGTGTTGACTCAGTCAAGTAGACGTGCATAAAGTTTCTGAGTTACATTCAATCTGTTCAGTGGTTCAGGCGATATTTTGCTAACAGACAGAGATCCCATTCATTAGCCTACATTAAGGGTTCCCAGATGGTGTGCGGTGGTCCAGATCTGGACCCAAATGACGTCATACCCAGATGTTCAATTAAAAGGTTTTTATTTATTTTTGTTGTTTTAAATTATTTGAAGCTGTGCAGCTTTTCTGAACTTTACGGTAAATCCTGGGCTGGTCTGTGGGTTCTTCCTCTGCCTGTATGGAAGCAGGAAAGTCTCATAATTAAATTTAAAATGGATTAATAGAAATACTTTTTAGTTTCAAAATAAAGCTGCATGTTTTGACTCATAAATAAAATTTAAAATAAATAATCCAAACCGCATTTTCATTTTCGTCTTCAAGACTGCTCAATTTGTAAATTAATTAAAATGATAAATAAAATAATGTTTAACATTTAATTTTCAAAACATGTCCTAGTAAAAAGTG
>JARVGQ010001175.1:22420129-22432158 GCA_031762355.1 Hypsolebias martinsi | reverse complement strand
CAGTTAGAGAGGACATGGAGGTAGTTGGAGTGAGGACAGAGGATGCAGAGGACAGAGTGAGGTGGAGGAGAATGACTTGCTGTGGTGATTCTTGAAGAGGAAAAAGCTGAAAGAAGCAAAATTTATTTATTTTAACACAAACTTTGTTACAGATCAGTTCTTAACTCTCATGACAAGTTAATCTGGTTTACTTCACTTCATCATGCTCCGAGTGTCTTTTTGTTTTTCAGGGACAAAATCAGACCATCTGGAGGTTTGACTAAACAGACACTGATCTCTTAGAGACATTTAGAGTGAAATCATTCATGCATTTTAAACCTTCATGCTTTGTCCACATTGGTTTAGACAGTGGTTTTTGCACACCCACACCCTTGTTCAAATTTCAAGTGCAGCACATTATCATTTATACATTATTAATACATTTTTCACTACAACCATTGGTGATGGTGTGCTGATTTGTTACCTGTCCATTCAAAAGACAAGACGAAGAATGAAAGTTTGAGTTCTTTCTCACCAAGAACTAAATGCAGCTGTTGTGTCCTTGAAGTCCCTGAGTGATAACTATCCAAAGGCTGATAGCAGCATGGCTTCTCACCAAATAATCAAGCTTTGTGTTTTTATTTGTTTATTTAAGGATTCTAATTGGTTTCTATCATAGTCAAGACTATTCTTCTCGGGGTCCACACTTAAAACACTGCAATTAAATCAAGCTTTTACAAACATACAAAAAGGCATAATAAAATACGTAAGATAAAAAAACAAATTCACAATATAAAAATTCAAACCAATCATCTCAATAACAACATTTTACAAGCGATACAAAATGAAAAATACTTTAAAACACACATGAATTAAAAAAAACAATAATTCACCAATTCCAGTGTAAACAAACAATCTTCATTTCCATTGTAAATTTATCAATCCATCAATTCTAATTTTTTTCATTATCTATGATAGAGTTTTTTAAGAATCTTTTTAAAATTAACATGATGTAATTCCAGAAGGCAGCATGTTCCAATAAGAAATAGCTCGATACACAGCTGTTCTTCTGAGAGCATTAGTCCTAGGCAGAGGTAATATAAAAGTAACACCATAGGCACATCTAGTATTAAAAGCATGTCTATTGCAGGTGGGTAACAACTGTGAGAAAAGGTTAAAATGTTTATGTGAAGTTCAGATTTTGTGTAAAGAGAGAAAGCTGCATGCTAGTCTGTCATGAACTTTCATCCATGACGGGCATTGATGCATGATATCTACGTTTGTTCTAAAATGACATCCAAGTGCTAGTCTTGCAGCTTTATTTTGAACTACCTGCAGTTTATCCAGATGTTTTTTGAAGCACATAACCAAATGGCTGAACAATATTGAAGTTGGTTTAGAACTAGACTGTATAATTAATTTTCTTATTTCCAGAGACGTAAAATGTGCATTACGCCAGATCATAGCAATGTTTCTGCTCATCTTAGTCACAATCTTATTTATTTGTTTTGACCATAAAAGAGTTTTGTCTATCATGACTTTCAGTAGCTTAGTCTCTTCAACTTGTTCTACTGATTGATTTTTTTTTAATTTGCAACTTTTGAGTTTTCTTACAAAATATTTAGAAACCAATACCTTGCACTGTTTTTGAAACATTCAGTGTTAATGTGTTGTCCATTACCCACTCAGAAATAGAAAGTAGCTCTTGTTGTAATACCATATTTACTTGATCCAAAGTATCAGAAGACACATAAATAGTTGTATCATCAGCATATATAGTCATGCATGCATTGACTAATACAAATGACATTGTGGTATAGGCTATTATTAAGAGGTGTGGGTTTTGTTCTCACACCCAGGAGGTGTGGCCTAGAGTTTAAGAGTAGCTTTTGCTGGAACAAGTTTTTGTCAAGCTAGTGTTTTAAGTCGATTGCTTGGAAATCAGTTTGTCTCTCCTTTCTTCGCCCACTACAACATGTCATTTACAAAAATACTATACAACAGAGGACCTAAGCAGCTACCTTGTGGAATCCCGCATGGAAGGGATATATAATTTGAGCAACGTCCATTAAACATAACACAATGTTTCCTTTCCATAAGATAACTACTAAGTTAATAGCTGAGTTTTTGAAGCCATAAGCTGACAGCTTCATTAGTAATATAATAGCTAGCGCATGGTCAACAATATCAAAAGATGCACTGAAGTCGAGAAATACAACACCAACAAGTTGTTTTTGATCAATTTGCTTTGTGTTGTTTTTCTTCTTCTCTTGGTTTGACTCATGGTCTTTTAGTCTGTTGTATCTTTTGTGCCATTGTTTTAGCGGACAGATTAGTGATGACAAAGTTCACGTCACAGGCAGAAGGGGCGCAGAAAGCAGGGATAACTCTGTTTTCTGCCTCAAACAAATCACGCCGCTCTTTGAGCATACGTGTCAGAGTCTGTCTGCCTCCTTCACAAACTTTGTCAGCCTGCTGGTGCCACCACACACCTGAGTTTCACAGCTTCACTAAGCATCCGCGATCAATTAGACACCAATTAAACAACGTGTCAATGAACAGCCTGATGACTGAACAACCATATTTCCCCTGTGAGCTGTCTCTGCTTGGATTCCTCATGGAGGGAAGGCAGATTTTAGAGGAGGTATTTGCCTTGTCGTCGGCAAAGTGACTTTTTCTCTGGACCTCTTTGAGATTGTCTTTTAGAGCTTTCTGGATGAGTGATCCAAGCGCTGGCGTCTTGTGAGCAAAACAAGTCAACAAGCTAAACTTTCTTTTTCAGATCTGATGAATCTGGGAAGAAAACAATCAAAGACACCAGTTCATGTCATGTGAACACGGTGTTCCCATGGGAACTTTTTGAATCTGTTTCAATATTTGTTTTTCTTATTGCTCAAAGGAATGGCTCAGAAATAACCTACAAAACCTACTGAAGCTATAGCCTATACCATAAAATAGACAATTTATTGGCATCTGTTGAATAACCAGACCTAATTTGTTCCTGTCCATTGTGACATAGTGTTTGTTCACTTTACTATGCATCAGCCCAAATAATGTGTCTTGTTTTAGAACTCAAATATGTGACAAAGTAAGAAATAAATTTAAAATGACTGTTCAAATTCTCCCCTTCAACCCTGCTGTTCTTCTGCTGCACTTTCCTGTTTCCTCAAGGCGTCTCTCCTCGGACAGCTGATACGTTTTTATCGTTACATCTTGGCCAAACTTTGTTTTCAAAAGTTAAAAATGCTAACGCTACACGGAGAAAACGGAAAAGGGAAGCTGAGATGGAGATGACCCACTTAGCGTAATTATCGCTAACAAAGAGACGGGAGAGTTGTGAGCTGAGGAGAAAATACACAGGCCTAAATGCGTTAAATTAATCCAGATAATTCAATAGGCAATGATGAAGCGCCACAATCGAGCCCCCTCTGGCTGTGGCGTTTCCCTAATAGTGCGCTGGGCTGTTTTATGCAAATACTTTTTCATAATCTTCCTCTTGTTTTCCGTGTCAGGAGGTACGGTTGTGTTTACCGCTGTTGGGTTGTCTGGATAAAAGCAAAAGTGCAACACAAACATTCAAATGCAGGCATCGACATACACATGGATAAACACACCGCTGTCTATATTGTGACCCTCGGACATTCTCCGAGCCTCATGTGAGATTCATATGAACCGTGGCTTCCCTTGGGCTGGCGGGGAAAGAAGGGGTTAGGGTATGCAAGTGCAGCGTCTGAGGTTTAGTAAGTAGATCATTAAAATAATCAAATTATGATAAGAGAAAGTCAGTCGTGCTGAAACTACTTGTTTTTGAGCCCATCACCGAGGCGTGTGTGCAGCGACGACTGAGGAGAGGGGCATCATCAGCATTAGCTGACAACATGGGCAAAGCCTGCGGTGTTTCTGAGCAATAATAACATTAACAGTCCCACAGTAACAACAGTCACGGAATAAAACGGAACATGTTTTTCCCTGTGAGTTAAATGTCCTACTTTTTAGCCTTGTAGCGAAACAATCCTCACTCCTCGGGTCTTGTCTTTTAATATCTTGTCGGAGAAGATGGCTCACCTCCCGTCAGCCGGCTGCTGGGATGTTTCTGCAGGCGATGCAAAGCAGCATCCTCCTCTTAATTTACTAAAAAGAAGACACGAGACTTAAGAGTATCTCCGAAACAACCGTGCACGCATTTGTCTCCAGCACAAATATTTGTTTAATGAGAAAAAGATGATTCCACCTTTAATTACAAACGTGTCTTCTCTCTTTCTGCTCACAAACGTCGCCTTTGAGACGTTGTCTTATTACAATTTCAGTTTAATCTAAAAAGGAATTAAAGCAGCGGTAATGTGTTTATAGAGGAGACTAATTTTCTTATTATGCTTTTTAAAATAAAAAAAAAAAATACATTGCTTTGTCTCCTCTGGAACTTTGCAAGCAGAGTACCACGGCACAACAAAACTATTCATTTAAACTAATAATCTCCAAGTCATTACCACTTACCAAAAGAACTGCAAATTAATTACATTAACTAAAAGAATGTTCATTAGATCTTTAAATGGATGCACTTCATTAGTTCTGAGAACTCAGCAGTTTGATTACAGTTGATT
This sequence comes from Hypsolebias martinsi, assembly GCA_031762355.1. NCBI lineage: Eukaryota > Metazoa > Chordata > Actinopteri > Cyprinodontiformes > Rivulidae > Hypsolebias > Hypsolebias martinsi. The sequence goes on along the minus strand of JARVGQ010001175.1, from coordinate 22,427,578 downwards.
TATTTCAGTTTTATGAAGCAAGCAATTCTTGTTTTTTATTTTTTTAATCCAGTCCTTTTTGTCATTAATTGGATTATGATCAATGCAAGCTTTAATGTTATGGAAAACTTAACCAGAGCCTCTATCTACTATGACACAGTTTTTACGCCACAAGATTAGAGCACGCCATATCTTCATTCGTCAAATATCAGACTGTCTTTCCTTAACGATGTTGGAATGAAAAGGCGCTAATCGCTGCTGACGAACGCACGCTGCTGTTCCACAAAGATAATGAGTCTGCCGGAGTCAAGGGGAGAAACAAACAGCCGAGGAGAGAGGGGTGAGACTGGGAGAGAGAGGGAGGAGGAGGAGGAGGAAGAAGAAACCAGAGAGCCAAGTGCAAACTGCAGAATGTCAACTGAGCAGAGTATAAAGAAGACAGGACAGGGTCGGTGCAGGAAATGAAAGTTACAGTAAGAGGGTGTGAGAAGGGAGGCCGTCACTTTGTTTCAGGTTACAGGGTTGACCTAAATGGAGTTGTGAGACAGAGTCAGAGACATCGCAGAGACACATGTCAACAGCCATGGGATGGAAGGTGTGAAAGAGAGAAGCTGAATGAAGGCGGGTGAGAAAGGAGGGGAAACAGTGACGATGAGGCGTAAAGGATGAAGACAAACTCAAAGCGCAGGAAGGAAGACAGCTTAGAGATCCTCCTCTGATGAGTTCTTGTTCCACAACTTCAGTTTTTGTGTTTTCCACCTGAAACACTCAACATCGTCGTGTAAGCCCCAGCCGGTCAAGACACATGGCCGCTCATCCTGTTTCACTGTTGCCAGTGTGCTGCTTGGAATAGAGGATTACACCGACGTATAATGCGCTGCAGTCTGCTAGCTTCCTTAGATAGAAAACCTTCACTCATTAGCATGTGCATATAATATAAGTATAATTAGATTAATGAAATTAATGAATTTATTGTAATTTGATTTGGACTTTTTACTTTTGTCTAGTCCTAAGATTATTTTGTTGTGAATTGTTGTCATACAAGTTAACTAAGAATCCCATCGTTAGGGTTGGCTTGTTACGCTGCTATAGGCTTAGACCACTGGAGGACAAATTAACATAATTTCTTCAAATTAATTGTTACTAATACATAAATTTCAATCTCAACATGTGATTCTTGATCTGCCATTGTGTATCTGTTCTTCCTTCCTGTTCCTCTCAAACCCAACCGGTCGAAGCAGATGGCCGCTTGTCCTGAGCCTGGTTCTGCTAAAGGTTTCTTCCTCATGAGGGAGTGTTTCCTTTCCACTGTCGCCTTCAACCTTGTTTGCTCAGAATGAGTCAGCAATTAAGTTAAACTCAAAGCAGTCTGCTCCTCAGATAAATGTTATTAACTTGCTTTTTATAAATATGAATGTTTCTGTCCAGTGTCCTGAGATGACTTCTGTTGTGACTTGGCGCTATTTAAATAAACTGAATTGAATTAAATTTAACTGAATATAACTTTTGCAGGTTTATGTTCAAATTTAGCAGCTTGGCCAGCAGTCTGTCTTTAAGACCTTGATTTAAAATTGGGGTAAACAAGTAAAAGATTTGATCTAAATTTTAACCCAAATTGAACCTTGTCCAGACACAAATTGGCTGTTAATGCCAAATGAATAGTCAAATTAAGTGTCATGCGTTTTCTCAAACTTACTGTAGTTAGTTTTAAGTGGAGTGGCAATTTCTTTTTTTTTCCCCTCTTGTCCTGTTGGGCATTGTGGCGCTCAGAATTATTGTCTGAGTGTCGAGGTGATGCCCAACAGATTTACTTTCACAAGCAGAGCATTATGGCTGGCCTTAATGCTCCACTTGACATATAAATAAAACTTTATTAGAATTTGCTTTGGTTTGTTTCAGACGTAATGGACACAGGGATGAAAAGACAAAGAAAAAAACAAAAGCAGAAAAGTGAGAGAAGGGGTAAAAGGGAACGAAGGAGATAAGAGTAGAGGAGAGAAAGAGGTATAAGGAGAACACAAATCAACGTAATTGTAGCCTGCCTCTAGACATGTGGAAAGAAAAAAAGACAAACCAAGAAACCACAACAATATATATAATGATACTTATAACATCATTAGAAAGCATTTTAATTCAAGATTTGCACCGTGTGCCCACTCCAGACCCTGTATATGCATGTGCCGTGAGAATGTTATTAGCGAGTGTCTAGGTTGTATAATAAAATTGGGGCCCAGGTCTCCATGAACCATGGAGATGGAGGATTCTCCCCACAGATCAGTTGTGCACCTGAACCCCAAGGCCGTGTCTGAGTGGTGGAGTGATGGAGTAGACGGAGGAAGATGTCGGGATGGGAAGGAAAAACTGAGGTGGCAATGCCCCCCAGGGGGCCAGCTCCCCCAGTGACCCCAATAGGCACCCCCATTCTCCGAGATCTACCAGGGGAGGGAGGCTCCAACGCATCCACCTAGGAGCAGGTGGCAGCCACACCACCAGGGACCAAGGCCATGGAACGGCACATAGCCCCAAGGACTGACCAGAACCGGGGCCAGCGACCCAACACCCCTGAAACCGCCCAGACCCCGCAACCCAATCCCCAGTCCAACACCCAGCCCTCCAATCAAATAAGCCACCAAATTCCAACAACAACAATCAGCCAGGAGTGTACGAACAGCCACAGGTAGTGCACCATGATGACAGAGAGCGCACCCCCACCCCCACAAGTCTACCTACAGCAACACCCACAATGAGAGTACCCTATGCAATGGAGGGCGCACACCTAACAGGCCCAGACACCCCCAGTCCAACAGTGCAGAGCCACCTGAGTGAGAGCCCCCAATACTGCACCCCCACCCACCCACCCACAGCACCCCACAACCCAGACCTCCAACCAAGAACGAGACCACGGTCACAGCCAGGCAAGAAGACACTCAGGCTGAGTCCACCATGGCCCACCCCCGCCCCCTACCAATAGTATCACCCCACCCTGCTGTCATCTGCAGTGAATGAAGTAGTGCCATCTACAAAAACCGAAGCGAGCAGCACATTCAATTAAAACAGCCTTGTTCTATATGTTTCCAAATACTTTTGCTCTAAAAATATTTGTGTTCATCTGGGTAATAGCCTAAATTTAGAGTTGATTTTTCAGGCTATTCATTTTATATGCTCATATCCATTTGGTGAAACAAGGAATCGTATTTCTTGCTTTCTTTGAAATACATTTTAAAAATATCACGTCAAACTGATTTGCTTACAAAAGCAGTAAAAACTTAATTTAAAAAAAAAAAAGTTAGTTTTTTTTTTGTTTGTTTGTTTTGGTTCGGGCCTGTAATTACAGTAAAATGATCAGGCCGGGTCGGGTTCGGAAAAAATGGCTATGGGCTGGGGTCAAATTTTTAGGCCCAAATGTAACTCTAGATTTAAGTGAACTCCTACAGTGTTTCTGACAGCGACCACTGTGAGGCAACTACTGTGGTTTTTGATTCAACACACAAACGTAGACGTCAGGCCCTGAAGAGGAAGAGACACACGAGCCTCAAACTAACAGGCTGCTCTGAGTAAAGACAATCAACAGTTTCTTTCTGACAAGAGAAAAGCTGAAAGAGAACACAGGAGGGTTTAATCCAGGTTTGAAGGACTTGCACGTGTTTACTCTTCCTGTTGAGAGTTTGAATCCTTTTTTTTTATGTTTGTTCAGAGATGGTGACAAATGTTAAAGTTGACCATGAGCTGCAAAATTAAAATTTTTTTGAGCATGTACACCCCCTAAAGCCTAAGCTGAATACTTTGCTCCATCTATTTTTTTTTTTTTGGGGGGGGGGTTCACTTTTGTCAAAACTGATCAAGTCATGATCAAATAATAAAAATCTGACATAATTTTCAGTCATTTTAGAGAATTATATGTGCAGATTATTTTAAAATTCAGTCTGTATGTTAGTTTTTGTAGCTCTATGAATTTTATTTCTGATGTGTGCGTAACTACATAGAACCTCCTTGACCAGAATCTTGACCCGCTCCTTGCCCGTCCAAAATGTAATAAAAATTTTGTGTCAACACTAAAGTCATAAAATCACAACCATTCCATCCAGTTACGTTCAGTTTATTTATGTGCATCCATTTCACAGCAAAGGTCATCTCAGGGCACAATAACTGTTACTTTGATTTGATGGAGTGCATGTTCTTTAAGAGTTTATTTACATGTAAAAAATTAAGAAAATGAGAAACACCTTCTTGTGGTGTAATTTAAAAACAATGAGTTTTAACTGAAGACCTCTAGTTTAAACTGTGTGCACCACGCCTGATCAAAATGAAGACTCAATATGCACCTGTGAGCTTCAGACTCCTCCACTTTGGGTCTAAAATGTCACACAGAGGCATAAAAACACACACAGGTACACAGGTGCTCCTGAGTGGACCATGGGGAAGAGGTGAGCCCGCTCTCGCTCCACTGGGTGGAAAACCTGATCTTCTTACCTCAGCAGCTTCAGTCGGAGCAGCTCAGCGGAGAGACATCTGTGTGTGAGTATGTGGCGAGCACTGATGGCGAGACAAACATGGCGACCAAGGAGGAAGTGAGAAACGGACAGACAGAGCTGGAGACAATGGGCCTTTTGGCTGTTGTCATGGCAACATTAGCATGCCACTGGGTAAACAGGTGCCTCCTTTTAACTTAATCCAGACAAATGAGCTAATCATCACTTCTGAGTGTGCTCTGTGGAGACCAGCGTGAGGTCCACCCCGACCTCACCCTCTCCGCTCCACTCCCCCACAAAACGGGTGCAGCACCCAGCCCGTCCGGGGTCAAATGGATTTGCGCAGCGGTGCACAATTCAATTGACTCACAGCAGAAGCAGGAGAGGCTTCCCACCAGCCACTGCTGCTTGTGTGTACACGACCACCCACCACCGTCATTAGCATCGGAGACAGAGTGCATCGGTTGTGTGGATTATCGCAGCCACGCGTGCCATTATCATAAGTTACGATGGCTACGCTTTGTTGAATGGATAATCAGCAAGGTATTATGTGCAGTGATAATAGCAGCGTGTGAAAACTGGAGATGCACTCTCGGCTAACATGCGTGCAGAATCGTACCAATTATTACGAGCCGGGTTCATACAGCATTTCATTAAATCTGTGTATCAGTGCAGATCTGATTACAACAACAGTGTGTGTCGTAATGATGATTATTAGAACCATCACAGCTGATAGGGGTGGTTTTTCAAGGAATGAACTTACCTTTGTGAGCTACTCAGCTCAGTGTGTGTGGGCACGTGTGATTTTATTTTATGTTATTTTTTCAGTGGTCTGGGAAAGTGAGCAAATGGTTGTAACAGAAAAGGGGCCTAATCCACTGAAAATCACTGTAATGTGTGAAAGAGACATCATCTGTTACATTTCACACACTCTTTTGTAAATTACAGCTTGTCCCGATGGTGAATTATTCAGTTAAAAGAAACTAGCGAGAAGATTATCCCACTTTGCAAATTGCACATATCTCGGCGTCTGCACGACACACCTGCATCCGCGGGGCTTGCAGCTAATGTTAGCAGCTGTCATTAGGAGGAACTTTGCACTAATTATCTCATCACTGTCAGTCTCTGCGGATGCTGCATCCTGCTTGAGCTAAACGTAAAGGCAGGGAAATTTAGATTCAGTTCAAGTTTTCAGCACCTTCGCGCTGACAAAAAGTGCAGACGTGCTTAACGATGGAAAAATTACGACAATAAACAAAAGTGGTTAGCAGGCGAAATTTTCGAGACTTGCTCCTTCACAATTAAATCTGCTGAAACATGAGGTTTGCTCTGCTCCATCATTCCCCCATCTCATTTTAAGAGGGCAGCAATTTTTTTTGTTGCTGTATATCCCCTTGACGCTGCGGGCATGTACACGTTATTAAGCTGCTCGGGCCTCTCACTAACGTCAATCCACCTCCCCACCATCACCACTCTCCAGCCCAGCTCCCCAGAGATAATCAGGGTACTACAAATGAAAAGTCAGGGCCATAAATCAGGACCCCACCAACGTTTTCTGCCCTCTGTGTTTTACATGGGCGAGCACGACCTGGGTGAAAGACACTCGGAGTGCGGCAGAGGAATTGAAAGGAGGGACAGACGGGGGGGGGGGGGGGTGTGAGAGCTGAGTAATCCGGGATTTCCACCGTGTGACTTCAGAAGCCCATGTCATCCATCAGACTCACATCTGTGTCGCAAACATTCCCATGTGAGTGTGTGTGTTTGAGTGTGCGTGTTGCAATCCTACGTGACTCAGATGCAGCTGGTCTGTTCGGGGGCTGCTGATGTGGACGTGCAAGGACAGCTAAAGATGGAGAACTGCCAGAAACAAAAGCATTTTCCTAGAAAAATTGCACATCACTGACTCTAAACTTGGGATTCGAATACAAACAAAGGAGAAACAAATAGGCAACTCCTGAAAAATTAACACAACGTAGTCTTCTTGAGATCCTGTTGTCTTCCAACTTAAAGCCTTTTTTCCCTTTAGCAAATAGCACACCATGAAATGCTGAAAACCCCAAAATAGACTGGGTAAAGTCCCTGGCAACAGATAAAAAGTTGCTGCTGCTGCTGTGTCAGACGAGGGCTGAGGGACTGAGACGCAGCCTTATCCAGGTGTCAGACTGTACAGTACAGCAGCTAATAGCAAAAAGGGAAAAGAGGAAAGAAAGGGAGGAATGAAGCGAAGGATGGAAGTTGGGTGGGAGGGATGTCTTCTCCCCCTCCCCGTCCTGTCAGTCAGTCACAGAGGGGGAGAACGACAGGCCACAATGGGGCCCTTCAGCGCCTGGCTGAAAGTTGTAATTTAACATGAAGAGCCATCGAGGGGCGAGCCTAAATATAGCTGCACATATACATTGTCTTTTGTAGAGAGAATAGCAATTAACAGCCAATTAAATGAATGACTGGGGTCAGCAGCGGCAGCAAACTAATAGTGGGTGTGTTGATGCTCTGCTGGATAATCTGAGGAGAAAAAAAGGAGGAGGTTTGGGAGCAAAGAAGGAGCAGGTTTATTCGCTCCTTCTCCTTTGAGCAAGGCAACATAATGAGGTTTGAAGCGTTCTGATAATGTGTCACCTGTGCTTCACTCACGCCGTGCGTCTGTGGAAAGCACACAGACGCTTTTCAACAACGCTGTGTGCATGCATTCAAACTTCAATGTACTGAGACACGTGTGTGTGTGCGTTTCAAAAGTGTGCACGGGAAAGAAAAACAGTTTGGTGAACAGTGGTTACATCATGTCGCCGCTTCGCTTGTGTTAGTGTTCGCCATGCACTCCTGTCCGGCACTGATTGGCCGGCAGATGACAGCTTTACCAAGCCACTGCAGTAACCCCAGCACACAGAACAAGTCCCCCTCTAATTGCCTCGCGTTTGAAAACGCAACTCCTCGCTTCTAAAAAAACAAGGCGAGTCCTTAACGCCGTGCTGGGTGCGGGGGGGGGGGGGCGGGGGGGGGCGGG
>JARVGQ010001175.1:22192747-22208150 GCA_031762355.1 Hypsolebias martinsi | reverse complement strand
TCATACACCGGTAGCGGTAGGCTGCCATGCAAGGCGCCAGCCAGTCCTACCGGGAGCAACTTGGGGTTAAGTGTCTTACCCAGGTACACAACGAGGTATGCAGTGACTGGGAATCGAACCCGGGACCTTCCGGTCCTGAGCCGGCTGCCCTGCCTCTACACCATCTCGGCCCCTACATGTACAAGTGTCCCTGTGATGGACTGGAGACCTGTTCAGATGTCCATGTGATGGACTGGAGACCTATCCAAGTGTCTATATGATGGACTGTAGACATGTTCAGGATGTCCCTATGATGGACTGGAGACCTGGCCAGGGTGTCCCCTACCTCTCATACAATGACTGCTGAATACAGGCATCAGTGACCCCCATCTCAAAAGGGAAACAGCAGATAAAAGTAATGGATGTATGCTAAAATAATATGAAACAAACATTTAATATTGTGTTTGTCTTTTTTCTACAGGTAGCATCCCTTGGGATCACAACATTCACACTGTGTGCACTGTGCATTGACCGTTTCCGTGCTGCCACCAATGTGAAGATGTACTATGAAATGATCGAGAATTGGGTCTCTACTACAGCAAAGCTTGCAGTCATCTGGGTTGGTGCTTTGCTGTTGGCTTTGCCTGAGCTGCTGATCCGACAGCTGATAACTGAGGACAGCGATTCGCCTGACATGACGCCCTGTGAACGCTGTGTGGTTCGAATCTCCACCGAACTCCCAGACACACTGTACGTCCTGGGGCTGACCTACAATGGTGCACGCCTGTGGTGGTACTTTGGCTGCTACTTTTGTCTGCCAACATTGTTCACCATCTGCAGCTCGCTGCTCACAGCCCGCAAGATCCGTCATGCAGAACGGGCTTGTGTACGAGGAAGCAAGAAGCAGATCCAGCTGGAAAGCCAGATGAACTGTGCCATAGTGGCGCTGGCCATTCTGTACGGTTTCTGCATCATCCCAGAGAACATTTGCAACATCGTCGCCATGTACATGGCATCTAGTGTTGCCAGGAGGACACTGGACATCTTGCATCTGGTCAGCCAGCTGTTGCTCTTTTGCAAGTCTGCATTTACTCCCGTTCTACTGTTCTGCCTGTGTCAGCCCTTTACCAGAGCTTTCCTAGACTGCTGCTGCTGTTGCTGTGATGAGTGCGGCTCACCCTGCTCGCCCACTGCTGCCACTGGTGATGTCAACAATGAGTGCGCTACCACTGAACTGGAGCTGTCACCATTCAGCACCATCTGCAGCGAGCCATCCACCTCTGCTACATACTCTGCTGTGGGGACACACTGCTGAGGTCAAAGGTGGACAACACCTCATTATAAATATGACTGACGGACATACAGAAAGACAGTCTAAAGCTGTTTGTTTCTGAGTGGCCCAAACTGTTGAACTTGTTTACATCAACTGACAGACTCAAAAGGGAGACGTCTGTTCAACCAGTGTATTCTACATGTGAAAGAACAGTCAGCATTAGTTATTTGCAATTATACTGTAGTTTTTTTAACTCTTGAACTTGTTTTTCTCCAAAAAGCTTAGAGTAATTATTAGACTTACCGTAATCATCTGTTTAAGAAAGAATTGAACATTAGATTTCCAGATTGGGAAAAGAGCTATTAGTTTGGTTTATTTTCTTATTTTCCCAGAAATGTCTGCCAAACACTTTTTTCCCTCCTTGGAAATTGTTAAGGATTATACAGAGATACTACAGACATCAAGGATAAGACATTATATTCTGAGACAAGCGGCATAAAGAATTCATTTACAATATTGGTATTGACTCAGACGGTACAATGACACAGCTGGTAGAGCTGTTGCCTTTCAGTGAAAAGGTTACTGAATCAAATCCTGGCCATGGACCTTTCTGGGTGGAGTTTGAATGTTCTCTCTGTGCTTCCTGGGTTTTCTCCGGGTACTCTGGTTTCCTCCCACAAATCAAAAACATGCATGTTAGGCTAATTGGTAACTCTAACTTGTCCCTAGATGTGTGTGCGTGCGTGCGTGCGTGCGTGCGAGAGAGAGACAGAGAGAGAGAGAGAGAGACAGAGACAGAGACAGAGAGAGACAGAGAGAGAGACTGGTTGTTTGTCATGTTTGTCTCTATGTGTCCTGGTGTTGGACTGGAGACCTGTCCAGGTTGTCCCCCACCTCTCAAAATGTTGAAGATGGATATGGCACCAGTGACCCCCATGACCCAGAAAGGAAGAAACAGGTCAAGCTAATGGCTAGATAGACAGATGGTAATGAAGGTTCTTATTTGAGTATTTTATCTGCATTTTGTGAATTTTAAGTTTTTGATGCGATCATCAGTGAGGCATTATCCTCTTGGTTTTTCCTACTCTTATCTTGATGTTATTTAATGTTCATTCACTGTAGCACTTTGAGATCTGCTGTGTATGTAAAGTGCAATATAAATAAAAGTTATTGTTATTATTATTATAATGACTCAGTTGTGTTTGTGTATCTGTGAAGAATTGTAATTTGGGGGATTTCCTTTTTAGATGTTCATTGAAAGGTGGATGCATTATGTTCTAGTCTCAATTCGCATGTAAAATGTCAAAGTTTAAACAAGGTATTTGCTTGTCCAGAACAAAACTTCTGATACACTCAAGATATTTTTTTTCCATTTATCCTTTATTTATACAGGTAGTCTCATTGAGCTACTAGAACTCATTTTCATTTATTCGGGTTCATTCATTTTCATTTAATTTAATGAAACTTTGTACACATATGCATCTTATGTAGACAATGTGTTGCATAATTGTTTCATCACAGCTCTAAGATCAAGGTCACAAATCAAAGTCAAAGCCATTGCTTGTCGAGGCCATCATTATAGAACAATAGTTTGTCGACAGATGTCTAAAATGCCGTATGCAGTATTCTTGTTCAACTCTAGTCTGTCAGCAAAAAGTCATTTGTGTTGGCATTAAAACATTTTTTATACGTTTTTGTTTAAAAAATATTTTGTTTTCATTTATTTTCACAAATTTCAGGAAATTTTTTTTTAATGTTAAATATATTATAGTATAAGTCTATTGAAATGAAAGATATGAGGTGTAAAGGACAGGGATTTTTTTTATTACTTGGAACTTTTATTAGCCATCCAGAACACAACTGGCAACACTGAATAAACTCATTTTACTGACCAGTGACCAGACTTTCATGCTAATTGAAAGCTAACAAATACTTTTCTTTTTTGAGAGTATGTCATATTCTAGCAAGCAATGGTTGTTGCCCTACATCACAAAGCAAAAAGGGAAATACCCTCCATCTGTCGGTCCACGTCTGTCTGTCCATCATTGCAACAGTCAGTCTGTTGTGTAAGTTCAATTCAGTTTCAATTTGGTTTAATTATATAGCGCCAAATCACAACACAGTTGTCTCAGGGCACTTTACAGGAACATTCCCATACATAGGAAAGCCAATTAGTAAAGTTCTCTATCTAAGGAGGCCAGCAAAAAAGTTGACTCTTGGCTTCGTTGAAGTCTCCCATCCTGAGCAAGCACAGTGGCAAAAGTGTAAAGGAAAAAGTCCCTTTTAAAAGGAAGAAACCTCCAACAGAACCAGGCTCAGGACAATTGGCCATCTGCTTTGACCGACTGGTTTGAGAGGACAGAAAGGAGAGACAAACGGACACAGAATGGTAGGTCCAGGTGAACCTGAAAAACAAACAAACAAACAAACAAAAAAAAACACATATTAAGGATGGAAAAAATAATTACAAATACAAAGCAAGTTAAGCAGAGTAAATAAAGACAGTAGCAGAGTGAAAAAGTGTGGTCAGTTTGTCCTCTAGCTGTCTAAGCCTATAGCAGCATAACTAAGGGACAGCTCAGGAAACCCAAGCTGAAGTTGTGCGCATTACTTGAAAAATAAGTGAGATAATGACTTCCATTTAAGTTTTGTAGCTCCATCTAGGCATACAAAAGATCTTTATCAAAAATTGGGTTACTATGTCAAACCTAAGACGGTTGCTGTCTAGGGGTGCGAATCTCTCAGTGTCTGGTGAATCGATTCGATTCCAATTTTTGGCGTCACGATTCGATTTAAAATCAATTTTTCGATTCAGAAACGATTTTCGATTCAGAAACGATTTTTTTAATTAAAATGGTCATAAATTTAGTTTCAGTTATGTAACTGACAAGCTGAAAAGATTAAACAACAATGTAAACAAATATAACATTTATTTAAAACAATCATTTTAAGCTGAAAAGATTAAACAACAATGTAAACAAATGAAACATTTATTTAAAACGATCATTTTAAGCTGAGAAGATTAAACAACAATGTAAACAAATGGAACATTTATTTAAAACAATAATTTTAGGTTCCTTACTGTATCAAATTTTTTGCATCGTTTGATATTCATACCAAAAATAGGAACAAATAATACAAGAGTGCATAAAAAAATTTGGTAACGTAAATTACCAGTATTAGCTTAGTTGCCTGGATTTCTCTAAAACAATAAAATAAAAATAAAAATGTAGGAACAAATAATTCATCCATCCATCATCTTTAACCACTTCTTCCTTTTCGAGTCACGGGGTCACTGGTGTCCATGTCAGCCATCACTGTGCAAGACGCGGGGGACACCTGGACAGGTCTCCACTAGCTGATACAGAAACTTCAGAAGGACATTTTACTTAATCTAGTTATTATTGTAGAGCAACTCTTTCTATGCCAGCCTTTCATAAAATGCAGAAAATGCAGTTGAAATATTATAAATAAATAAAATGTGCAGAAAAATTTAAGACCTACCACTCAGGATGAGTTTCTTTGGCTTTTGTGATGTTGGCAGGCCCTATAATGGACTTCCAGTGGGCTACAGCGTCGTCACGAGCCAGCATCAAGGCAACAATGGGGCCGGAGCTCATGAAGGCAGTCAAGCTGGGGAAAATGAGTTTCCCATACTGGTCTGCGTAGAAATCACTACATTGCTCTGGACTCAGCTGCAGCATCCTCTTCTACCACAAAAATGATGGTTTTGGAAAATTTAGTGACGTGTACAGAGAAAGCTGAACATTATGCTTGAAAAATAATTACTATTTATCTTCTATTTTAAACTTTTGGATGGTCCAGATGTTTTTAGGAATTGTGATGTAGAGACTTATGCATCTACATTTGAAATTATTACAGTCAAAGTTGCTGTGGATTACTGCAGTTTGACAACACTATATGTATTGATTTATGTAAAGCATAAACAAAAATAGCAAATTAATTTGTATTATGCACTAGTGCTGTAGAATGATATTTCATATTGAGCTGCACCTTAATGTTTTTAACTGAAGACATTGGATGTGGAAATTATTAAAGAATAATTATAAAAGACAAATAAAGTATATTCACATGCTTTTTTAGGGTGTGTAGCAGCTAGTGTTGCCAAAGAAAGAATATTTAATCAACTAATGTGTAGCATTTTATAAATATAAAACATTTAAGTATTATTTGACCTTATAACTCATCTACAACTTTTCTTTTTTTTTTAAGTTTTGAATTGTAAAAAGAAAAAAAAACAAAACATTCTTGGTCAAATTCAATAAAGATAAAAAAAAAAATAAATAAATAAAAACAGTGCCCAAAATAGAAATAAAACAATAAGTTTAGCCAAATGTGTTTAAAATGATCAACCTTCAAGAGCAGTTACATCTTAAATAACTTATCTTTTTACTTCCCATACTGGCACACATTTTTAGTAAAAAATAGCTACTGGTTGTGCCTGCCCTCTAGTACATGTAGATAAGTCTGCATAAAAGTCAAACTGCCTTACACAGAAATATTCATTAAAGAAGGCGACTGTCATCACGTTAGCTAAACTAACTGGAGTAGCGCCTCAATTATGAATCTATATTTAATATTTTAAAAATAAAATACTTGCATGAACAGCTTGTGGGATTTTTTTTCCCTTCAAAAACATGAACCCACCTGCAGTATAATGAAGCCTGATTTGAGGAGAACATCCTCAATCTCCTCGGATTTATGAATCGCGTCTGGTTTAATGATAGCCAGCGTTCTTTCTGCATAAATACACGACCCAGCATCCATCTTTACGCTAATGCTAACTTTGGACACAGAAAAATAAAACTAGCGAAAATTTCGTCTTATGCGTAGATTTAGCCTACATGTAAACATAAACGACACTTATTCCGAATTTCTTTGAAAAGGCGCGAGTTAAACTTTAAAAAAGTAACCAATTTTAACTTATTGATCAAGTTGGGCGCTCCGGTGTTTGGTTGCTAGGTAACCATTAAGATGTACGGTGTCTCATGTGGGACACCACTGATTTCCGAGCTCGCTTATTTACACATCACTTTACGAATTGCATTCTGCTAAGCCCCCAACATTTTTCTATTTGGGACCAATACGTTTTCATAAACATGTTTAAGAAATTAAGTTCATGGCAAAAACCATTGCAGACATTTTCCGGTTTTTGGTATTCTACATCACTTTACATTTTTTTTTCATTCAACCTTTATTTAGACAGGTTATTCTCATTGAGAACTCATTTACAAGGAATATACTGTATTGTAGCGGAGTTTGTTGTTTTGTAATTTTTTTTAAATTTCTCCAATTTATATACTTTCTTTTATGATCTGTTGTCAACTTCTTGGTAGAAATCAGGTCTCTTGTAAAATGAGTACAGTACTCGAGGCTCAACGAGACTAACCTGTATAAATCAAGGTTGAATGAAATGTATTAAAAGCAATTAAGATACACAGTAATGCATATAATGTAGGGCAGCACAGTGGGGCAGAGCTGAAAATGCCCCCTTGGGTGGTTTGCATGTTCTCAGTGCATACGTGCGTTTTCTCCAGGTACTCGTTTCCTCCTAGTTCAAAAACATGCTGACTGGTAACTAAAGTGTCCCTAGGTGTGAGTGAATGGTTCTCGTTTGTCCGTGATGGACTTGCGACCTGTCATGGGTGAACTCCGCCTCTTGCGCAGTGATGGCTGGACATGGGCATCAGTGATCCCCGCAACCCGAAAAGAAGCAGGTAAAAATAATGGATGGATTGAATATTTTATACACGTTATATACTACACTATTCTTCTTGAAAAAGGACAGGTTTAAGAATACAAACTGGCACTTAAAAAAGATCTGAAACCTCAATCAAAATGGTTTTCAACTTTTATTCCAAACTTCCTATAAATACGGTAACCAAAAAGTCATGTCCCAAACCTTGTTTACCTACACTTAAACCACTTCAGTAATGTTTTCCCCAGATTCATTCTGTGCATATGTATGAACTGTCCGCTTAAGCTTTTTCTGTATATATATATATATATATATATATATATATATATTTTTTTTTTTTAATCAAAACTGAGAACCAGACTGGCACATAATCTTTTCAAAGAGTCTCTTTATTCAAAACTTCTACAGCAAGTAGATCTTATCGTGTTCCAACGGTGACCTGCCACACTCTGATCAGGTTGTCAGTGTAGCCAGCAAACAGGGTCTGTAAAGACATAAAATGGAAATTAAAACCAAACACCTACAATAGTCTGTTGTTTAGTCATTTTAGCATTCTCCCCTCATATTTGCAGGACTGTCAGCAGTATACATCAGAGTTAAAAGTGAATAGGTATAATCACAGGGGGATTACTGTACTAAGACCAACCACTTTGTGAGGGTATGAAATCTGCATCTCGTACCTGTCCATCAGCAGACCATGCCAGCGAAGTACACTGTGGGGGTTCAGCCTTGCTGTTTGTGCTGATCACTTCCTGTTTCAGCTCATCCACAATGATCTTGCCCTCCAGATCCTAAATGAGGTGAAACATTAGGTGGTGTAAGCACTAACAAAATTAGAAAACAAGACCATAATATAACCAGAACATAATTTCCCAGTATTTAGGTTAGAGCTCAGA
Organism: Hypsolebias martinsi; assembly: GCA_031762355.1. NCBI lineage: Eukaryota > Metazoa > Chordata > Actinopteri > Cyprinodontiformes > Rivulidae > Hypsolebias > Hypsolebias martinsi. The sequence continues at coordinate 22,200,283 of JARVGQ010001175.1, read as the reverse complement.
AACAGCCTCTGATATCATCAAATAATGCAGTTAGTGTTTAAAGTTTCCATCACAGCCCTCCAAATAGTCTATACCTTGTCCATATAACTTGACGTTTAACATCTAGTCTTACCCAGATCTTGATGCTGGGACCAGTGGCGGCACACAGCCAGTAACGGTTGGGGCTGAAGCAAAGGGCGTTGATGGTGTCACCACTGTCCAGGGTGTAGAGGTGTTTGCCCTCGTTCAGGTCCCACAACATGGCCTGACCATCCTAAGGAGATAAAAACATTAATGATCACATATTCACATAATGCTGGACAATGATATTGGCAAGTTCAAATACTGCTCAGAAACAGCCTCTATTTGTCATCATTAAAAAAACAGATGCATGTTGAGTTTTCCATCACTGCAGACACCTGAAAACTTTGTGCTTCTAAAGCTTAGGAGTAAAAACTTCAAAGTTGAAGTCTACAAGGATTACCTTTCCACCAGATGCACACAGAGAACCATCAGGAGATACAGTCACCGTGTTCAGGAAGCCAGTGTGACCAATGTGGTTGGTCTTCAGCTTGCAGTTGGCCAGGTTCCACACCTGGGAGACAGGTATAATGATTACCACATCCATTATGAGCACCCTCGTGTAGAGCTACAGAAGCTGTGCTCTCATCAACAAATATTATCTTCAGTGAACACGTCAGCTAATACATGCAAACATTTTTTAAATCATTGAGCAAACAAGCAACTTTTGCTTTGTTTAAAAAGAAAAAAAAAACTTGATAAACTTTCAAAATAGATACCTTAACCAACTTGTCCCAGCCGCAGGAGACAATGATGGGGTTGCTGCTGTTGGGGGAGAAGCGAACACAAGACACCCACTCAGTATGGCCTTCATCCTGAAAAATAACATTTAGATTTTAAATCCTCAACTTTATTTCAATCACAGCTCTTCTATATGCAAAATCAGCTAAATCCAGCATGTCAGGGTTGAAACAAAACAAAAAAGACCAATGAAGAGTTGTTTTGTTGCTTTTTGACACCAAACTCAGATTATAAACAAGTTCACAAAGCATCCTGTTATTAGAGGACTACCTGTCTGAGGTTCCAAGTGAGCCAAGTAAAGCATTTCACATCAGCTTAATGTTAAGTGACCAAGGAGCCACATCAATGGATGAGTGACTGCTTTAAAATGTCAATTTTTCTCTGCCATTTTCTTTACAGCCACCCCCACTAGCTTTTGTCCATTTTGTGGGACTAACCATAGACGGAGAACCAGGCATACCATAACCCTGACATCCTCCATTGTTGGGTATCGCAAAAAAAATCAAGTGTCAAGCAGCCTTGCAACAAAGATACCACCTACATCAAAGCAGCATTCAGTGTATGAAAAAAATCAACCAGACTATGTGGAGTCAAATTAGGGAGAGGTGACTTGTGCTACATTTGACAACTGTAAAATGGTTTATATTCTGCTTCCTGATCCCAAAACCAAAATAGACCGCTCACAAGCTGCCAGTGAGCATTACTGGATAGTAGCTCACCTGAATGGTATACTTGCACACTCCGAGTGTGTTCCACAGCTTGATGGTCTTGTCCCGGGAGCCAGACACAATCTGACGGTTATCAGCAGAGAAAGCCACACTCAAAACGTCCTTTGTGTGTCCAACAAACTGGCGGGTTGTGGTACCACTGGAAAATGAAATTACATTAGAACTAGTCCAGACTAAAATCTTTTGTCTACTTTTACTTTGCATAGTCTTTTACAGGCCCCAGGTTCACGTCTTAATGCTAATTATAGTTCAGAAAACGCTGAAGTGTGACAAACATCACAATAAAGTACACACTGCAACAATTATAACAATTTTCCTAACTTATTGTACTGTAAATAAAAAAAATACTGTATTTAAAAACTTTAACCTAGAACTTTTATGCAAGTCTTTATGCAAGTGATGCAAACATGTCAGACTGCTTGGGATGGACGCCATCAGAGCTTATGGACAACTCGTTTCTTTTCATTTGTCAGCTTGTTTTGTTAAAAAAAAAACTTATTGAACAAGATCTTTAATAGCAGTAAGTTCAAACATTTATGACTTACTGTTTCAAACATGATTACACCTTGAGAGAAATGCACACAGGTGTTTTACATGAAACTGTTCAGCTGTAAAATGCATCCAACCACATTCAGCCCCGGTGCTTCCTCTGACTTGCACTGGTGAATAAAAAAATTGAGGCTACTTTAGACATGACGTGGCTCTACAAGTCAACAGTTGCAGAGCTTTCAATGGTTATCAGGATTTTAAAACCTTTCTGAATTGAGGGGAAAAAGGTTTAGTAATCTTATATTTGTAAACCAAATCATTCTAAGTGAAAAGTCTTCATTATTTCCTAATCTTAGAAAATACTTAAAGCACCTTTGTGTTTACTGTTTACATACACAAATGTTGAGGTGTAACGCTTTATTGGTCCAATATCACTTCATGTGTCCACACTGTCCAACAAGTTTTGATCACTCCAGCTGTGCTGCTACTGTAAACTGTACCCTACATAAGGATTTAACTCTACTGCACACATCTCACCACCTTTACTGCTGCTGTATGTGGTTTGTGGCATTGTATTTTTACACCAAACTGTGACTTATTTAACCATTTGTGTTGTCTTGTTATTCGTCATTTAGCTTACCCTATACCATCTGTGTATGCATGAGCTGACAATATTTCAGTCTTGATAACTGTGGAGCAATTATGAAAACTGAGTGGCAGCAAGAGTTTTTGAACACATAATAGATCAAACTAGACATCTAGGTTTTAACCTCTCCATTTTAAATCCATGTGAGGGAGACAATACTCTTCACTCAATGGTCACTTCTACAGCACACGCTGACAATGTATTGCAGGGGTGTCAGATCCTAGTCCAAAAGGGCCACTATCCTGCATGTTTCACTTGGTTCCCTGCTCCAACACACCCCATTCAATTGTTGAAGCAAAGACACTTCTAAACTATGCAGGATAGTGGCCACTCAAGGACTAGGACCGCACACCTCTGGTATAGTTTTTTTTAATTGTTGTACTTACGTGGTAAGGTCCCACAGACGAAGGGACCCGTCCCAAGAGCCGGACAGAGCAAACTGTCCGTCTGAGGAGATGACAACATCACTTACAAAGTGAGAGTGGCCCCTCAGGGAGCGCTGGGGGATGCCATAGTTAGTCTCATCACGGGTCAGTTTCCACATGATGATGGACTTGTCTGAAAAGTAAAAAAAAAAACAAAACAAAAACAAAACAATAAATAATAGATTTCTTGTTTGGGCCATTACTTCAGCTCATCCATGAACGACACGTTAGCATGAAACGTTAGCTTTGAAATTAAACCATTTTAATTACCTTATTAAACAAGTCTTGTTGTGTCAGCTTTACATATTTTCTAGTATCATTAATGTTTGAAGATAACCGTTTACGTAAACCAAGCGTTAAAAACCAGTGACTTTCAGTTACTGATGACTCGAGCTAGCATAATTTAGCTAAGCTACTTTGTTGAGTACACAATCCTGAACGTTAACCACCGACTAAAGCTTTATTTGTCTGCTTTCACTGCGCAGTTGGCCCGTGTCACTCCCGCCAGACTCGGTATTTTCACTAAAATCGTCGCAGTCGACTTGTTAACTGACCTATGCTAACCCTAACTGACCAACGCTAACCCTGTAGCCATGTTGGCAGAGCCGGCAGCGGGGGGGAAGCCTCACCTCGGGAAGCCGACAGAATCATGTCGGGGTACTGAGGCGTAGTGGCGATCTGGGTGACCCATCCACTGTGCCCCTTTAGGGTCCCCCTCACTGTCATCTGCTCGGTCATTTTGGCGAGGTTCGGTGGTGCCTTTAGCAAAGATGGATTTGGATTTTATCTCGGGTCCGGGCAAACCTAGCTCCTCATCGCATCTGGGCACAGCGGAAAAGAAAGAAAGGACCCGGATGCAAAAACTTTGAGGAAGCGTAAAGGCCCGCAAAGGATTCTGGGATATGTTTTTTATTTTATTTTATTTTTTTATCTAAAGAGAAGTATCAAACAGATTTAATAAAGAAAGTACTGTATTTGAATATTTGTAGAAAATAAGTATCAAACTTAATTATTATAGCATTATAACATGTTTTTGTAAATAACACGATTAAACACAACAAATGAAACGTTTTTAATATTAAAAACTATTGGGACAACATTTGCCATCATTGTCAACCTTTTATTTAAGGATCTTTCTTGAACCAATTATGTGCAAAGATTGATATATTTCTAACTTTTATGTAATGGCAGTTCCACAAGGGAGTATTGTGTGGGCTTTGTTTGTAGATTAATCTCCAGTATAATAAAACTTGCTGGTGAAAGAAAGAAAGCTGTACAGGCAGTTTTTTAACATCAAAGTCACATTTAAGAAGGAAGTTAATGCACCACAGTTTTGAAAATATTTTGCTTGATAAATGAAATCATAGAGCATTTTAATTTGTTAAAAGAATGACCGAAGCCAATTTATTTTTAAGGTGTCATTCAGGCTGTCAAAATCAATAGGTTGTCGTCCTCCATCTTCAAACTGTTTGCTTAAATTATCTTGTCTGATATAATGTGTTTTTTTGCTTCCATATAAAATCAAAATTCATCCTATTAAATGACGTCTTGTCATTTTCTCTTGCAGTGCAATTGTTTGTGTGCTTTTATTTGACATACATTTGATAAATATGTTAGGTGGACACTGTTGATGGACAGAAAGCTTGCTATTCCTAGTAAACATCTCCAGTGACTTTGCAGTGACTGGTTTATCTCTTTCTGAAATAATTAATCAATTAAAAAAATGCTCAGATATTGGACTATTTTAAAAAAATCTGCTGAAAACTCACATTTTTAGGCTTTGACAGTAGGATAACCTGACATGCAATAGCTGTGTTTTATGCAAAACTTTTTCTCATCTTTTATCTCTTCACTTTTGACATTATTTTATTGACTTTTATTAATTCTATCTGTTTTTCCATCCATCCATCCATTATCTTTTACCCGCTTCTTCCAATTTGGGTCTAGGGGGTTGCCGGTGCCCATGTCCAGCAATCACAGCGTGAGGGGCGGGGTACACCCTGGACGAGTCGTAAGTCCATCACAGGGACCTAGCTGGTTTTGTTTTACCAAAATTTTTTTTTTTTTTTTTTTTGTTGCTTTAAATATTGTACAGCTCTTTGGTCCATTTTGTTTTCCTTCCAGCTGTGCACTTCTGCAGGGGTCTCAGCGAGCAAACTCACATGAAAGATTTGGTAACTGTTTTACTCCTAATGCTCTTCCAAACGCAGCCTGGGCTCGAACCTGCAGCTTCAACATTACAAACCCACAGCACCGAGCTATCGCAGCACCACTGTATGTAACTATTAATAAATTACTTTAGTATTTGTAAATTAATTAGACACTAATACCGCAGACAAATCTGAAGACTTTTAAAGTAATTGAATGAGAAAATGCATGAATTTTAGTTCAAAGTTTTGGATTAATGTTTTTTCCTTGCACAAACATCCTGCATGATTACATTAAATCTCAATCATCATTTTTCTGAGCTGTTGTAATTCTTCATTTCCTGTTCTGTAATCTTATCAAACCCAACAAGAAAGTGCTTTTAAAAAAATCTTAGGAAGGATAACAAAACGGTCTTAGAATATTGTGTTAATTGTAATAGTTCACAGGCATCACATTTTTTAAAGCACTTAATGGAGAATTAAAGGTTTTTTTTTTTTTTTTAGAATGGGTTGTTATCACATTGAAAAGGTCTGTGGTGTGAAAAATGTGAAAAGAAAAATAACTGTAAGACAAGTAAATTGCAAAATAAACATTTCGACAGCTGACAAAATATCACTGCCCATTCTTATGTCCAAACTTTAGTTAAAATTTCACAAAACTAGGTCTAGAGTTTTGTACATGAAGTCAGGCTCACTCTTGGTTCTTTTCAGGAGGAACTTGTTTGATTTGTAATGTACTTTACAGATAAACTGGCACGTATACATCTGTTCGCAGTGAACTGTGTGAATGCCTTTGGCAGTTCTTAACCCATTTCAAATTATTTTATTTTATTTCTTTATTTATTTTATAAAATAAATACAGTATATAACAATAAACACGTGTTCTTATGAAAACAAAATATAAAATGAAAGGTGGCAGAAAGAAGAAAAAAATCTTATTATATCTGCCCCTTTTTAAAACAATCAATTTAAACAATTGTCAATAAGTGAAAGAACCAAAAAGTGAAAGAACCAAAATTCAGAACGAGTTTTATTTTTTTCTGCAGATTTTGATAAATGAAATGTGACAATAAAACCATTCATCTCCATTTGTAACTCCAACTTAAAACAACTTCCAGTCTGACTTTATTTAATAAAACTGTTCAGGTTTTAAGTGACAGGATTCTGTTATTAAACAGCGCAGACGTGAAGATGAAACCTTTGCAGCTTTAAACCACTTTGGTGGGTTTTTCCTTCGTTGTGAGGGTTTTTAATTAACGTGAACTGAATGTGGTCGTCTTCGTGGGGAAGACAGAGTGATTAAATAGTTCAGAGTTCAACTGTGAGCAATTTAACACAGTCTTTGTTTACCCCTGGGGGTCAACTGAACTCCTCCAACCTGAATTCACTTTCTTCACTGATTCCCTCCTCTCACTCTGTCTTTTATTCTTCTGCACCCATCCCTTTTTCGGTTATCGTGTGTGCTTTGAGGAAGCGACCACCAAGGGTTAGTCTCATAAAGTGAAACTCAGAAGTACAGAGTCTGCGTCTGGACAGGCAGACACCCAGACCAACACAGTCTGACCAATATGAGCCTCAGAAGGCAGACAGTCACTCACCAGGAGATCTCTAATCACCAGTGTGTCATACAGCTTTTCATTATTAAGAAATTTTAAGAATTCGCTGGTCTCTTAACCAACCCTTGCAGCTCTGCAATCTGCCGCAGCTATTGTCAGGATTTATCAGTTCCTCTTTCAGGGGATGCTCGTTTGTCGGCCCTTGTTTCATTACAATTCTTTAACAGATGCTTCATCTAAAGTCTCTTTCAAATAAGCAACATCTTAGAGGCAACACGTGGTCCAAGACCGGTTAGTTGGTTACCTAAATGAGGCATTCAGTCAAATAATCTTTATTTTTGGTCAGCTTTTATCTTTTGCAGTCATTAATAGTTTATATGATTTTCTTTTACTAATAAAATGTGTAATATGACACAACACAGACCCTTTCCAAAAAATTAGAATATCATGGAAAGTTGTTTAACTTCCATAATTCCATTCAAAAAGTTCATCTTTAATAGAAGATAGATTCAGGGCCCACCGTTTAAACAATTTCAAGCATTTATTTGTTTATTTTTACATAATTTGAGCTTCCAGCTCATGAAACCCATGAAAACAGGATTAAAAAAATTAGAATACTGTGGAGAAATCAGCCCAAATCTTGCAGGGCATGAATGTTTTAAACTGGGTGTGACACACTAATCATCTACTAAACTCAAAGCACCTGCACAGGTTTCCCCAGGTGTCATTAAATTGCTTCAGTTT
>JARVGQ010001175.1:22089594-22102677 GCA_031762355.1 Hypsolebias martinsi | reverse complement strand
GAAGGCCTTAGCAACTGTTTTAGCTCGACAGTAAACAACTGTGTCATCAGCATAGAAATGTAAGGATGCATCAGGGACCTACAATCAAACCTATATAATATAATCAAACCTGTAACAGCTGAAACACCTTGCTTCTCGAGGTTAGAGATTAAGTCATTTTCATGGAAAATTATAATCATTTTCGGGGGGAGACAAATACTACATAAACGCAGCTACTTACATGAAACTTCTGTCAATCTTTTTTTTTTTTTTTTTAGGAGAGTGTAGTAAAAGAAACATGATGGTGCGTTCCATGTGTGCTCGAAGGTCGGAAATTCTGGCTTCATGTGTGGAACGCACTGCTTTGAGCTCGGAGGAGAGATTTTTTATTTTTTTTTACTGGCTACGGTCTCTTTAAATTTCTGCGCTTCGTGTCTGTTACGGTGACGTGTCCCTCCTCTTTCCCCCCGGCTCTTCAGTCAGTCAGATTCACTCAGATTTTCACTTTAAAATAAGCAGATTGTCGGGACACCATGGGCAGTGAGTATTACTTTTCCATCCCATCTGTACAAAGCTGGTACATCAAGTCTCTGGAAAAAGGAGGAACTTGTTGTTTAGTCTGTCTTTGTGAACTTAGTTAGCTTACTGTTTCACAGCGCTGACTTTTATTGTATAGCTAGCTTACGATGCTAACTAGCGGGTTGTTGCTTTTTCGTGTTGTAATGGATTACTGTATTTCTGACCAGAAGTAGTTAGTGAAATAAACGTGTGTCGTAGCACATGTTTTTACGCACTGAATTTATTTGGTTTATCTCAGTTTTAGAGGCACTTCTGTAGACCGAGTTAGCTGAAGCCCGTGTGAGCTAACTTGTTAGCCACTCATTCAAAGACAGTGATGACGACGCATAAGCCTGCGGAGTGTTCTGTTGGTTCTGCTGTTTGTAAATGTGCCGAATACCATGACAAATACTGTATGTGACAAGCAGTACCTGAAAAACTAAAAAAAAAAAAAAAAAAAAAATGACAAGTATTCAGAGATAGTAGTTATTTTGTAGTAAAACTGTACTGTCTGATTTGAATCCGCCCCCTGTGACTGCCACGTCCCGTTCATCAGTGATGGTTAGTTTTGCTTTATTTATAGTAACACGAATGTTTTTGCCTTCTGTTTGCTTTTTACAGTCAAATTCTTGGAGGTGATAAAGCCATTCTGTGCAGTGCTGCCAGAGATCCAAAAACCTGAGAGAAAGGTGTGATTTTTGTGTTATTGTTTTAATTTTGATTTCATTTACACACTTTTGTATGGGTCTATTGGTTTATTTATTGTTGTAAAGCCATTTTAACCTATTCAAAATGATTAAAAAAATTAAATGACATTATTATTATTGTTATTATTATTGTTATTAACATTTATGTTGATTTGCCTTTTGTCGCCTCTTGTTTAACTTCTGATAATGTCTTTGACCAACAGATCCAGTTCAGAGAAAAGGTATTATGGACTGCAATTACTCTATTCATCTTTCTGGTGTGTTGCCAGGTAAGTGTCATCTATATTTACATTATTAGTTATCTTTAAACCCACTCTAAATTACTAACCTAAATGGCAATACTAATGTAATAATTCCAGTATTAAGCACAATAGAAAGACCTGCTTCATTATAATAGTTTTTTTAATTATTAATTATCCAACTACTGTGTTTTTATATTTTATTTGCTCCAGTTTTAAATAGTTTGCATCTGACGAGACAAGCTTGTTTGTTTAAAATAAAAAAGCACACCTTTGTTTCACATTAGTATCTGTATGTATCCTTGAATGTTTGTGTCTGTGCGTACACCACTTCTGATATCTGCATTTTGTCTAATTTTTATATCCAAGTTGACTGTTCCCCTACTGTACCTGAGCCAGGAAAACAATTTGTATTTGACTGCACTTCCTCCACCTTTAAGTGTATTTTATTATTCTGCTGTTCAGAAAAGGAAACGTTGCTATAGATGTGCCTAAATTATCAGAAACATACCTGAGAAAATCAGTTCATTTTGACATGCTCTTAAAATGGGAAGTAATAGTTTCTATTTGAAAAGCTGTAGTTAGAGATTAATATGTTGACTAAACCTAATTTATTATGACTTTACAAACCAACTTATTACTTTTGTCTACCTGCAGAGAGATTAACACCATGCCTAATAAATATGTTGTCTTAACACAAAAAAAGTGATATTCATGCCAAATCATGAACTTCGAAGTATAAAAATGAGCTGAAAATTGTAAATAAGATTTTTGGAAAGAGTTATTTTTAACATTTACTTTATTAAATAAAATTAAGACTGAATTCTGCTCCTCTAGATTCCTCTTTTTGGCATCATGTCCTCAGACTCTGCAGATCCATTCTACTGGATGAGAGTCATTCTGGCCTCAAACAGAGGTCGGTGGCCACCTTGTAATAAATTCAAGACAAAATGCAAGTGTTATGTTTTCCACAGGACTTAACAGGAGTATGTCCCTCCAGGTACTCTGATGGAGCTGGGGATCTCACCTATTGTCACTTCAGGCTTGATCATGCAGCTGCTTGCAGGAGCCAAGATCATTGAAGTAGGAGACACCCCAAAGGACAGAGCCCTTTTTAATGGAGCTCAGAAATGTAAGAAACTCAAATCGGCTTGTGCTTTTTTTAAACATCTTCATAGTGTGTATCTTGTTTCTGTAATATTTTTAAATTTTTTTCAGTGTTTGGGATGATCATCACCATTGGCCAGGCTATCGTGTATGTGATGACCGGCATGTACGGAGACCCGTCAGAGATGGGTGCAGGGATCTGTCTGCTCATTATCATCCAGGTGAAAACACAGCTTATTCACATAATTGTGTATTTTAAAAGAATAACAGTACAATCACAATGTGTAATAGACTTTGAGTACAAGCTGTTAATGACATGGATACAACTAATACAGGTAGCTAATATTAGAATTTAAGTCAATAATTTTATTTTTATGATTATGATTTGCTATACAGGCAGTCCTCGACTTACGAACGGGTTCCGGACCTAAGGACCGTTCGCAACTTGATTTTGCCGTAACTCGAAGCGTCGACCACATGGCTGACGTATCTCCGGATTTTCGGCCGTAACTCGGAGCGCCGGCCACATGGCGGCCGTAACGTCTTTTTAAACGCTTTTTTTCCCCAATGTAAAACAACAACAGCATACTTAGAACACCGTTTTAATGTGATTCCAAGCAGTTAGCTAACAAAATACCCTCAAAAAAATTGGAAAAAACATAAAATGCTGCATAAAAAAGACAATGTAAGGAGTGATAACGGCACTGGGGCCGGCGCCGTAAGTCCGAGTTGCCGTAAGTCGATGGCGCCGTAACTCGGGGACAAACTGTATATATGCTGTGCCACTTTATGCATAGTTCCAACATCATGTCACACACCCTTTAAGGGCTACAACTTAAATATGCACTAACTAAACACACAGTGAAGCTCATCATAAGTTTAACAAGTTAAAGTTTACCAAGATTTAAACATTCTGGAACAAAGCAGTCAAGGTTAATTGTATGGATACGTCAAAAATTAGCAAAAACAGTGAGCTTTTTTTCTGATAGGAAGTGTCGTGGCAAACGGTGAAGGAAACGGGAAGACCCAAATTGTTGATTTTTAACAAGTTATTGCAATAGAAATGACAAGAAGAATATCAGTAAGACAAAACACCATTAATCTAGTCATAACTGCAAGACCAAGTCACTTTTCAACGTAAATGAGTTTGGTTTTTATTGTCTCATGTATATTATTAACAGCAAATGAAGAGCCTTTTTATAGCTAACGATAAAATTAATGGCGGCACAGCAATTAATTAATGCCGCTCAGCAAGAAGGTCGCCAGTTCAAATCCTGGCCCGGGGCCTTTCTGGGTGGAGTTTGCATGCTCTCTCCATGCATGCGTGGGTTTTCTCCAGGTATTCCAGTTTCCTCCCACGAACAAAAACCATGCATGTTAGTCTGATTGGTGACTCTAACTTGTCTCTAGGAGTGAGTGAGAGAGTGAATGGTTGTTTGTATCGTTTGTCTCTACGTGTCCCTGTCATGGACTTGCAACCCATCCTGGGTGTACACCACCTTTCACACAATGATAGCTGGATCTGGGCACCAGTGACCCCCATGACCCGAAAAGGAAGAAGTGGGTGAAGATAATGGATGGATGGATAAAATCCATTAACAGAATTGTTATCCCATTGATCTCTACACTGGTCTCAGTTCCTTATGTGTCACCTCTGCACCAACGGTAAGCCGGTGCAAATCCATCAATTGCTATCAGACGATGAGATGTGTAAGAAGATTCAGTACGTCTGTATGAAGTATTTAAATGTGGCCATCTGCTCAGTCTTCGGTTACATTTCAAACGGGGCCAATAATTCTTACCGTAACCGTTTAATCCTCAAATAAAATGGAGCTAAAAAGGAATCTGAGTGCGACAAAGCAAAGTATTTTGCCACACGACCTTAACGCACAAATTCAACAATTGTGGTTCTAAGACTTCTGCCCTGATGGTTCTAATTTTTCCCCCTGCCGTTTTCTAATTTTTAGTCATTTCTGTGGTCGGAAATGTCTTGTTTCCTTAATGGCTTCCAGTAAGGTTCCCAGAGTCCCCAACGTATATCTTACCATCCCTCAAGGGAGTCTCTCCATGTGTCCAATTAGGCTCTAAATTCAGAGCAGTGTAATCAAGACATACACTGCTAATCTTTGTAAATCAGTCTTCATCTGGAATGAAAAACCTGTTGAAATGCTACAGTTAAAAAGGCTTTTTAGCCAACACTAAGCTACATTACAGCATTAAGGGCTATTAGTCAAATTGGCAGGTTCAGGGACTTTACTGTAAGTCATCAAATGAGTGTTTAAAGTTCAGCTGCTCATGTTCTGAGTCCTTTCAGCTGCTTTTCTCTGCATTCACTGCAATCTGGAGAATAGAGCAAACAGTTTTGGATGAAAGACGAAATGTTTCAACAAAAAGAAACCATCCAGAGGACCTGACTTAACTTTGTTGGATTTTGCTACCTGGATTGTTGAGCATGAATCAGAAGGTCATGGAGAACGAATAGCCCATAGAGAGCTTAGCTTTGAAAATGACACTAATATTGTCTTGTTTGCTGCCTCAGCTTTTGTGATGACAATTTCCACATACCATGTTATGAAGATTGATCACAGGCTTAGTCATAAAAAAGAACCCATTGGAGCACTGTGCCATGATGCAAAAGCAGGACTTGACCCGGATCCTGCTGGAACAGGTTCTGGGAACTCTCTTATTTTGACACTGTGCGTTATGGTAACTGTTTGCTTGGATCCGTTAACTCCCAGGCTTATTAATAATAAAGTTATGAACAAAATATGAACAAATAAAACTTGTACTGGATATGTAAACTGAAAGTAATTACATAAACACGCATTTTAAACACACCAGCAACTTACAAGCATACTAGCTGCCTCTTCAAGTAGAATTTCCATGTCTACACTTTAAAAAAAAATCTCTGCTTCTAAAAGAGTGGTGGGGTTGAGTGCCGAGCTAACCAGGCAGTCGTATGCAGGCAGGAGCCCAGACGGAGGAGGCGCCTGGAGATTTCACATGCAGAGTCAAACAACAAGAAGCAGAGATAGTGTTGGATTCAGAACGGTTAAGTAAAGGGAAGGGGGTAGGATGCTTGACACATAAATATTTAACAACCCATTAAAATACACCAAAATGCAGGAAATGGCGTCTCTTTATTCAAAAATGGATTTTAAAAATTTTTAGAAGCTAACGCTAAAGCACTAACTTTGATCATACTGCTGTCACTGACACTGTGATACTGTCTGTAATGTGACAAGATTGTAAGTGAACACAACTCAGAACAGTTCATCATTCAGAAATTAATCCAGACCATCGAAACCAAAGAGGTGGAGCAGACTCTGCGGTGCTGAAGCAGAGTGATGCATTCAGTGTGCGTCGGGCGTCTTCCTCGTGTCATTTACTGTAATGAATTAACTCACTTTGGCGATCCTCTTTTTGGTTAACTACTTTTATAAACTAACTACAAAGTTGCCGTGTGTCATCATCTATATTCTTCCAGTAATAAATATGTTTGTATTAAAGTAAAGATGTGTGAAATGAGTGAGAGAGTCATATCCCAGAGACTGTGCGTGTTGCAAAGCATTCTGGGTAGGGATTATGTGTGCGATGTTTCGGTTTACAACGTTTCTGAGTTGGGAACATGGGTTTTTCGTGTTATTTTCCTGTTCTGGTTTGACATGCATGTTAAAGTCTCTGTTATTAGCTGTAAAGTTTACAGACAGTAACAGTTTACAGTGTAAACTGACACGATGAGTCAGAGTTTGTTTGTAGCAGGTATGATGAGAAAAAAAAATCACTGCAATGGTGGTGATGTCATCGATTTACTTTCTTTAGCTCTGCATAGCATAGGTCAAGGTCAAGGTTCCTTTATTGTCAATGGCATCACGTGTGGTACATGTGATAGAACGGAATTGTGTACACAGGGTGTAACATCTCCATAGCATCGCCATCGTTCAGTGTAAATCACCATATTTCAATAAGCTTTTAGTGAGGACAACCACATTAAAAAAGCAGACTTGAATATACCGAATTTAAATTTAGCCGAAGCTAAAGGTTTTTAATGTTGGCGAATTTGAAACACTAATTCGCTAAATGTAAAGTTAGTTGTGTTATTAGTAGATTAGCAGAACTGCGCCCCCCACTACAAACCAAAATATCCAAAATCAGGAAACTCCTTAGACCTTAATCATATTTAGAAGGTGTTGCTCTCAAGAAACCCACAACTTCTGATTAACACCAAATATGGATTAAATAACATTTGGGCTGCTATCAGTCAGGATTTGGCTCAGAATTTGACTGATAGCATGGTAGGGTGAATACAGAGGCCTTGAAAAAAAGAGCCAAAAATCACAAATATTGACTCTTTGAAAAACGCCACGTACTTGACAGTAAAAGCCTTTGAAATTCATGAAGTACATGTAGTTATTATACCATAGAAGCTCTAAAAACACTGAAGCAGCAAACGTTGTGAAGACCAGTACTCATGTCATTCTGAAAACTACTGGCCAAAGGTTTGCCTCCAGAGCATCGTTCGGCTGTGCACTTCCTGTTTTTTCAGTCTGAGGCTCCTGCAACACGAGCTGACATTCATTACCCAGATGTCCCTCTGAGGGAGCATTGAGCTGCGCTTCACCTCACGACCAACCCCCTAAACATCACCCCTCAGGGGTATGAGCGAGCCTGCTGCTCTGCTGAAAAGTCAACCAGCCGTTGCCCAGGCGTTAGCTCCCACCTCGAAGTCCATGGTCAATTGTTGGCAATACAATAAATGAGCATTTAATGACACCGCATGCAGAAAGACATTAGGTAATGTGGGGATTATTAGGGTGGGTTATTAGCAGCCATCCATGGAGTTTTGGTTCAATGGGACCTGCACAGCTGTTAGGAAACATACACACGGTGCGTTTAGGGCACATTACATGAGGCTTGACTGTAGGAAGAGAAAGATATGTGGATGTGAAGAAACCAAAATAGAAAAAAAAAAGTGTGACCCCATCACTTTCTCCATTCATGTTTGCTCTCAGGACACTTAAACAAAACAAACGTGCTTGGAAATTGAGAGTTCAAAAGTAAGGAAACGATTACGTTTTGCCTGAGGTTTCTCTATTCATCATCCAGGCTGCTCACGCGTCTGTCTTCACCGAAAACAATCAGGCGGGAGAATAATCTTTAGTTAATTGTCCCATTTTAAGTTTTTTTTGTTCTTTACATTCAGAAAGTTTCCAAATTCTTGCATTTT
This sequence comes from Hypsolebias martinsi, assembly GCA_031762355.1. Lineage (NCBI taxonomy): Eukaryota > Metazoa > Chordata > Actinopteri > Cyprinodontiformes > Rivulidae > Hypsolebias > Hypsolebias martinsi. Next base: position 22,094,860 of record JARVGQ010001175.1, on the reverse strand, counting down.
CGTGGCAAAGTATACAGTTGCACCTGCTTCCTCCTGGCTGTGGACGCTTCGCCTCCTTGATGGATTTGCTCATTACGGCGCGGCCGGCTTCGCTGTCACGCAGTTGCACTCGTGGCAAGCATTGCGGCGTGCAGCTGAACGGTCCCGCAGGTGCTCGCCGTAACATTCAGGATGTCTGCATCACATCCCTGACGTAAAGTAAACACTGCGCTAAACATGCTGAAGCAAATATGTATACAACATACTACCGTAGGTTCATGTGCACGACATGAAACATGAACGGTGTTGCTGCTGCGTTTCTGTTTTCCTCTGTGATTAAACTCTTAGCGCTGTAAATAAAATGTGTATAACTACCACGGTCTGCTTTCTATCACACTTTTTTTTTAATAACTTTGTGTACTTTCATGCTAACATAACTTGTTTCTCGAGGTTGGAATTAAACGAAGCATGTACAGGAACAACATATCTTCGATCTTTTACTTCGTTTGTGGACACCAAAGTCACGCAACTGTGTCCTGCAGTTGAGGGTTTTACTCACGTTAACACGTAACGCCTGATACTGGCGCCGTTTTCCTCTTTGTTTCATATGCAAGCGTTACACAACACGGCACCAGGAGGCGTCTGCTCAGTCCAGATCCTCTCAGGTAATTTTACAGCAGCAGCAACAAACACACTTCAAAGATTCTAGCATCAAGTACTGGTATCCGTTGGTCTTTAGCAGCGATTTGTCATGTGAGCAAGCGTTCACATGCAATGCACTTGCCTTCGCTCATGATCTGCAACATTAACCAGGCACACTCCTCACGCATGTATCATACACTAACAGAGTCTCACCATCATGTCTCCGAAGCCGCTCGTTGGGTCAGTGGGAGCAGGAAAGATGTAGGTGTGCATGTCAAATTAGTTGCGAGCAGCTCAGAAATGAGTGGATCATGTTAACAGGATCAGACGCTTCCTCTGCTACACACACCAACAACCTGTCTAAACTTTCACTTTCTTTGATGTTTGTTGGACCTGAGCTGCAGATTGGGCCACTGTGCAACTACCCCTGAAGAGAGTTCAGGAACCATGTGTGCGTTTTGGTTTGGCTTTTATACACTTTGGTAATCCGGCTGACACCGAGAGGAAAGAGGGAGGTTTGGTGTCTTTAATTCTACAATGTTCTAAAGTTACTTCCTGTCACACAGAGCAGACACACAAGAGACTGCTGATAATCTGATGTGAACATATGTGAGGACTTTAGAAGTTATGGAGGTAAAAGCACAATTTTTATCACAAGGAGAATCTTGTTGTCCACTGTCGTGGATCGAAAAGGAGGAATTGGAAATATCGTCCATCAGTGAACGTTGTGAGCGCAATAACTTGAAAAATAAGTGAGGTATCGACATGCGTTTTTATGTGAGGCTACATCTAGATATAAGAGGGCTTCCTTTCGAAACTTGGGGTGGGGTGCAACGAGACAACTTCCATTTTGGTGTGTGGCTGCATCTAGATGTAAGAAGGGTTCCTTTTGAAAATGGGGCTGCTACATCAAAACACAAGATGGCTAAATGGTAACTCTAAATTGTCCCTAGGTGTGAGTGAGAGAGTGAATGGGTCTTTGTCTTGTTTGTCTCTGTGTGTCCCTAGGTGGGTGGATGGATGGATAGATGGATGGATGGATGGATGGATGGGTGGATGGACTCTGTATTCAGAGTTTGTTAGCATGAGGAAGAGCAGTGGCCCAAAATGACACATACTAACAAAAAACAGTTCAGTGGGAGCTCCATTTGCTGTGCGGACCCATTCGTTGCTCTTTATTGTCACGTCTGTTTTGGTCTGGCAACCATTGCAGGGGATTTTGAAGGTATGTTTTTAGTTCTGTTTTAAAACTGTAGACCATTTGCAGAAACCATGAAAGCCCCATAAATATGCTTGCTGATGACATAATAATCCCATCAGACCTTCCTTCAGTGAACTAGATACTTTGCAGGACTTCAAATGACGAAAAGCAGCCACAGATAAGAGAGATGCTAAACGGTTTCTGTCACAACGAACAGAAGCACTCAGGAAGAGAGGAAGAAAAAGCGTTTGCAGTGTTTGCATCCCCACTGCTCAGGGCTAACCCCCTGTCTCGTACCCCCCACTCCCCAGGGGGCCAGAGTGCTGACAGAGGAAGACATAAGCTGAACACAAGTCGGGATAGTGCAAAGACTTCAGGAGCAAAGTTCCCATAAATTACTCTCAGCTTGCCTTTATTGGCAATGAGTGGGCCAAGGACAGCCAAATAAATAAATAAATAAATAAATAAATAAATAAATAAATAAATAATCATAGGCAGCTACACACCTTTCTATTGGTTAAGAAGAAGGTCATCTTGTGTCAAGGCTGCAAAAACCAGTAGGTCTTTGTGCTCCCTCTGTTCATAAATCACAGATGGAGCCGGACGTTTCCTGCACAGACGTGAGCTTTAAGTGAAGTGAGCATCGCCGAATCAAACGAGGCATGGAGCAGAACTCAGCTGTGCTGACGTGGAGCACGATGCATTAATTGTGTGACGGACGTCCCCCTCGTTTAGTTTTCAAAACATTAACTCAGATAAGCAATCCTCTTTGTGGTTAACAAATTATTTTTTTTAATTCAATTCAAAGTTTCTGTGGGTCATCATCAATCTTCCCTCTGTAATAAATCTGTTTGTTGTTAATCCCATAATCAGGCGGTCACTCAGACACTATGTCATCCCTTCAGACCATCAACCCCCCCACCACCACCACCACCTCAGCGTGAATAATTTGGTAATTGTTTCACGCCGGATTACAAGATCATAGCACTGATTATTAAATGACTGCATCCCAAAATGTGCTCTTTTGCAATAGACTTTTCTTTCTCAGGTAAAAGCAAACTCTGAATCAAACTGTGATTTTAAGAGTCAGAATCTTTTGAGATAATCTAATATTCAAAGATTTACAATCAAGAAAGGGATTAAAATCGTGTACTTGATGAACCGACAATTTATTGTACATAAATGAACTGTGACGGCATCGAAATCGCCAGGTGATTAAATACTATAAATTATCTCTAAATTTATCTATCAGCTCAATAAATGCTGAACCATTAATGACGTCACTTGGGGGGAAAAAAAACAAAGATTTATTCTTTACAAAAAGTAACTTCCAGTGTTTGTTTTGAGTATTTTTTAAATAAAGAAACCCTTTTCAGTACTAATAGAACTGGTTCTAATAATCCCTTCGTTAGCTCTCAATGATTGCTGCTGTCAAACAGAAAATCAGCTCCTATTTGCCACAACATATGTTAAGTTTAGTGCCTCACAGGATGAACAGAATGAAAATATTCTGTCATTTCATGCTCAATTGTAAACTGTAAGTCTATACTTTAACACGGCCATGGAAAATGTCTTAAAGTGTGCTTAAAGAGGCCATAACTGAGTCCACCTGCTGATAAGGATCATGCTAATTGAATAAACCCTTCAGGGCAGCTAATAAAAAGACCCTGAGGTAAGTTACTGCTCTTACTTTCCTCCAGAAAACTCAGGCAAACTGTCGAGGAGGATAATGGGAGGGTTGTTAATGGAGACGTGGCCAGTGAAGCGTTAACGTTTAGAGCAATTTACAGAGGTTATTAGGGGCACATCTGCATGCTCAGCTTCCTCCACCATCCACGCACGTTTCTCTGCCGTGGACTCGTCTGTAGCAGCGGGACGGTCCTCTCCTCTGGCCGACTGGACGCAGAGGTCGAACTGGGCCAGAACGCTGGCTCTGATTAGCTTGTTTGCTTTCTGTAGGTGGGGGAGAAGGAAGCTTCCCTGCTGCAGGCCAGTGTCTCCAGTCCACCCCACAGAGACGCAGCCTAAAAAAATAAAAGAATCTCCAACAGCCGCAGAGATGCAAGTGTATGTTCAAATATCAACCAAGGCGTTCAACCTACAAACAGATACAAACAAGTTCACAGGGTGAAAAACGTGACAGTAAAGAACTCCCTCCCTTTGTGTCCCACCACACACAGTGGGTAAAACCTCGGCTAATGTCGAAATCGAGTAAAACACGCCAGCCAAAGCCCAATTAACATACCTGTGGTCACTGCACGGCTAAAAACGTGGTATTTGTTTTCAGTTGTAGTTCACACACACAAAAAAAAACTGGGAAAATGACTGACAGGAGGACGAACAGAGAACATGTGACGTTTCTTTGAACTTTTCCTGTCCAGCATCTGTTTGTTGGCGCTCTCCTGATCCCTGAAACACTGGAGCGTTAGGCTTAGACTTTCCAGAGCAAGTTGGAATGTGGCAGTAAATCCTGCATATATCTCAACCTCATTTACCAAATCTCACCCCGAGATATGGAACATTTCTGTCTGAATCTCTTCTTATCTGTTACTGACCTCCTGCAATATGTGAGAAACTCTGCTTCTGTATTAGTTTGCCTGTATTATTTAAAATAACTCAGACAGTTTTTTTTAATTAATTGATAGGAGATTCGGGTTTGACAATTTATACGAACCTAAAAACGATGAAACTAGAGATGCGTTAGAAGAGAGCGACGGCCATCACTGTGTATTTAAAAGTCAAATATGAGAAGTTATAAATAAGCTGAAAAAAATAAGAGATGTCTGTGAGAGAGGAGTGCAAATGAGTCAGGTGTGTGTGGGGATGGGAGTACCACTGGGACCGTGGGTCTGACCAGTTACTGTGCTTTTAGTGTTAGAGTTGTGCAAAAGTAATTCAGTTCAGTTTATTTCTATAGCACCAAGTTACAACAGGTCATCTCAGGACACTGAACAAAAACATTTATATACATATAAGTGAGTTAATAACATTATTTAACTGAGGAGCAGACTGCTTTGAGTTTAACTCCATCGCAGACGCTCATCTTGAACAAGCATGAAGGTGACAGTGGAGAGGAAAAACTCCCTCACGAGGAAGAAACTTTTAGCAGAACCAGGCTCAGGACAAGCGGCCATCTGCTTAGACCGGCTGGGTTTGAGAAGAACAGGAAGGAGGAACAGATACACAATGGCAGGTTGAGAATCACATGTTAAGATGTAAATAATATCAAATGAAAACTATTCAATTGTAACAATTCATTTTAAGAAATGAGGTCAATTTGTTCTCCAGTAGTCTAAGTCTATAGCAGCATAACAATCCAACCCTAACTATAGGATTTATTAAAAAGTAAAGTCTTAATCCCAGTCTCAAACTGGACAATGTGTCAGCCTCATGGACAGAAACTGGAAGTTGGTTCCACAAGAGAGGAGCCTGATAACTGGAAGA
>JARVGQ010001175.1:22078234-22089494 GCA_031762355.1 Hypsolebias martinsi | reverse complement strand
AGGAGCTGGCCCAAGTGGCTGGGGAGAGGGAAGTCTGGGCCTCCCTACTTAGGCTACTACCCCCGCAACCTGACCCCGTTTAAGCGGAAGAGAATGGATGGATGGATGGATGGATGGAGTTAGCTCCTGCTGCACCTGTGTGCATCCCACAGGTGCAGAGAGAAGCTCCCTTCTGCAGCATGACATGATCTCCTCTCTCTACCACCTGCCAGCGATTGCAGTGGAGAAGTGGGTATAGCCAAGAGTGGCAAGGAGCTGAAATCATGACATTCTATGGTCTTTTAGAGATGCTGCGGATGGGCCAAAGAGCCGCATGTGGCTCCAAAGCTGCAGGTTGTAGACCCCTGCCTTAGAATGATGAAGCTCTCCGGATAGAGGGTGAAATGTCTGTCCACAAAAAAGAGCTGTCGAGATTAGCTGACTGACCACTATTGGATTTTGTACCTGGATGTTTGAGCATGAACTTTGATGTTTTAAATGTGCTTTATAAATAAATTTGACTTGAATTGACAACTTCATCGCACTCTCATTTTGAGCAAATGTGAAGGCAAAAGTGGAAATTAAAAACTCCCTCATGCGGAAGAAACCTTTAGCAGAACCAGGCTCGGGACACGCGGCCATCTGCTTCGACCGGCTGGGTTTGGTAGGAACAGATACACAATGACAGGTCAAGAATCATGTTAAGATAAAAATAGTATAAAATGAAAACTACGTATTTCATTTTAACAAATCATTTAAGGAAATGAGGTCAATTTGCCCTTTAGTAGTCTAAGCCTATAGCAGCACAACAAGCCAACCCTAACTATAGAATTTATCAAAAAGGAAAGTCTTAAGCACAGTCTTAAAATGGACAATGTGTCAGCCTCACGGACAGAAACCGGAAGTTGGTTCCACAAGAGAGGAGCCTGAGAACTGAAAGATCTTCCTCCCATTCTGCTCTATGAAAGTTGATGAACTAAGAGGAGCAGAGAAGGAATTGAGGGCTGAAGAATGATGCAGAAGATGTTTGAAGTGATCATCAAGAATTTACATTATAATTTTACTTTTGTTTATTTCAAAGTAAAAGTTCTTTTATAGCTTTAAACCACCTCTGACTATATGAACTCAGGCACCTGTGTTGATGACAGCATACAAGTTAGACTTATGATTGCATCAACACAAACAAATATTCAGAGGTAGGTCTGAAAAAGTGCAGAGCCATTCAGAAAAAAGCATTCCCAAAAAGCTTAGAGAAGCTAAGACCAATCATACCGAAACAGTGCTCTGCTGGCTGCAGGCTAGAACTACTTGAGTTGGCACCACCGTTGACTTTAGAGAATGCAGTGATGGCTGGGGAGCCAATCAGAGAGGAGATGGGTGTGGCCCTGGAGGCTGAAGACCAGTCATAAATAGGTAATGAGCCTTTGTATTAATGAATTCACCAATCATAGACTCCCTTACAAATGAAGCAAGGCTACAGAAATGGTATGAGAAAGAAGTAGACTATCAAAACTGATACAGACAGCTTCTATTGTACGATCTATATCTAGGACCAGAACTACCACAGGACCAGAACTGTTCCAATTAAATGGTAAATGGACTGCACTTAAAATGTGCCTTTCTAGCATCAAGATAATCAAATAGTTTTCAACACAATCTGTGTCCTCATTTACCCATTTATACAGCACACTACTAGATCTATACCAAGACTAATCAGTGCTTTATCAAATTCATACACAGATGGGATACATATCAGAGACAATGAGGGGTTCATCTTAAATTAAGATTAGAGCAGGAACTAAAGTTAGGGCCAGAAGGTTCTATGTTTGGAACAGTATGTCTAAAAACATTAAGAAGACTACTGTTACTACTCCTGAATCAGACTCAGTACCTCCATCCAGGCTACGGCTCAGCAGGTTCCTCTTGCTGATGCATCGTGGAAAGTTTGGTGCAGGTCTGGAAATCTGAGAGCTGGCTCTACGACTCTGGATCTGAGTCCGTCCACTGTAGCGGAACTTTGAACCAAGAGACAGAAACTTTTTTGGTGGTTCCTCTGGAGACACTAGCCTGTGTAACAAATAGGTCATCTATCTTCTGGTCACATAGTTCAATATGTTTGGAAAAAATGAGTGACTAACCTGAAGAAGGAGTGATGTTCCACACAGACCTTCCACAGCCGCTTTGCTGCTCTGTGGTTCAGCAACTTAAAACCAATAATGGACTCAAACTGGTCAAACTGGGACAAAGAAACATTTGTCTTTCAATTAAAGCAGTTGGAGACGCTACACAGAATATTTTGTAACACTCTGAGCATTCTAACACATCAAGATAAACAAGCTGTTTGACCTCCAGTTGTGTCAGGTTGGATTACGTAGGCGTGTTTTAATGAAAAGTTTGGTGTCAAAACATTATTAACGTGCATATTTTTCTATGAAATAGCTGAAAAACAGCTCACATCATCTACGTTAATGGTTTAGGATGAAATCAATTCAGTTTCAATTCAGTTTATATAAATAGTGCCAAGTTACAACAGAAGTCATCTCATGGCACTGAACAGAAACATTAATAAATAAAAAATAATGTTAACACTATTTATTTGAGAAGCAGACTGTTTTGAATTTAACTCCATCACAGAACTCTCATCTTGAGCAAGCACAAAGGCAACAGTGGAAAGGAAAAATTCCCTCATGAGGAAGAAACCTGTCTTCTTCCTATTCTGCTTTTAGAAAATCTAGGAACCACGAGTAAGCCTGCAGTCTGAGAGCAAAGTGTTCTGTTAAGAAAATATGGAACAATAAGATCTTGAATATAAGATGGAGCTAGGTTGTTGAGAGCTTTGTAAGTTAGAAGTAAGATTTTGAATTCAATTCTGAATTCAGAACTGTAAAAGTAACTAGTCTGCAATACACAGCAGTCAGAATGTTTCTAATGAAACCTAAATCAAAGAGGCAATGAGTTTATAAAAATAGTTAAGAAATCCTCGCGGTGCACATTTTACTGGAAGAACTCGGTTTATGCACAAAAATTCTGTAAAAGTCACGAGACATGTCTCGTTTCTTTATGTTTTGATTATACCCATAGCATAGCTTTATTTTAATCCTGAGTATTTCTTCAGACTTTCTGTAGGTCATTCAAAGGCTTTCTTTGAATTTTGGCTTTTTTTTTTTTTTCCACTTAATTTCAACCCAGCATTCATTGTGTTCAAAGAAATGTGTTTGTTTATTTGTTTGTTAGGCTTTTGAATCATTCAGATATTAAAAAGATTCTGAAAACCAAAGACTGAACCAGAGTTGTGTCCATAAACATTGGACACTTTGGTGAAGGGCACACTTTTAATTTTTAATTAGATCTTTATACTGTACATTATATTACCAGCAGCCTGACACAAAGATACACCTTTTCTCTTTAGTTGAATCTATGTGTGTAAAAAAAAAAAAAAAAAAAAAGAACAATTAAATAACTCAACTTCAAGCCAACATGGTTTGACACAGAATGGTATTTTAGCACCAACAAGACAGTTCTCAGATATTATGACCAACAGAAGAATGATCCATCTCTCAGGTCTTGGGTCAAATCTGCTGGATTTGTTCTCCGTTTCTCAAACAGCATGACTTTCTGATAAAGCAGATAAAGCTCTTTTTAGGCCTGATGTGTTTTTGTCCTCCATTTGTCCACTTTAAGTCCCACACATCTCAAGAAGCTGTTCTGGACAGACTGGACAGAAAATACGTGAAAAAGCAGCCAAAGTGCAAGAAAAAACCTTGAAAGACCTTCAGAAGCTTTGGAGAACTTTTACTAAACGATTACAAGAAGACATGACTAGGGGGAGTGGTGGAGCAGAGGTTAGAGAAGGTGGGCCTGTGATCAGAAGGTTGCCGGTTCAACTCCCTGAACAGACAATATATGAAAAAAATGTGGGTGGGAAAGGTGAAAAACAATCAATAAATAAATTAAGATATAAAGAAATATGTTTAAAATAATTGCACAGTGTTTTATATGATGCACACAACTTTGCATCTGCAGATAAAATAAATATCTCTTATGGGGTGATCTGATTTAATTTCTTTAAGAATGAACTTGCACTTCAGCAATTAAAACAAAACTGTAAATATATTCAAAGCGAAGTCATTGATCATGAGATTTTTCATCATTACTTTGAGCTATAGACTTAAAATGATGCTAGTATTTGGCTAACATCCATTTATTTATTTATTTATTTATTTTAGATAAAAAGGCTGCAGTCAGTGAAAAAAGCAGGAGCGAACAGATGAACTCAATAAACTAGACTCTCAGCGTGGAGCCAGCTGACCGGGCAGCTGTCCTCACAACCATCTTGATTCAGTCCATTCCAAGTATTTCTCACTGCAGCTGCAGTATAAATACCACCTCACATGCAGCGGCATATCATCAACTTTAATCTGGCCGAGGGCGACAACACTTAATGCAATTAAGAAGTCATTCTCCTCCAGTTGCAGGGCCATTCCAACTCCTCCCTGCATCTACACATGTCTGGAATTCTCCTTTCGGTTGCCCTCAGGTCAGGTTGGATCTGCAGGACCACGCCATTAAGGTCTCAGTGAAGCGGGCTGCGGAGCGTTACGCTGATCAGGGAGCGAGCGGGTGTCGGGTTGCAGTCTATTTGTCTCAGGTCACTGCTTTGTCTCAGGTTAATTATGACCTGCAGTACAGTCTGAGCCTGCGGAGGAAGACTTTAAAGTAGCAGCACAGGCTGGATGCAGTTAACTACAGTCCCACGATGCAGATCGCATGACCGACCGAGACTCGGACGAGATAATATTATTGCAGCTGACACCAGAGGCAGGCAAGGCAACGAGCAGGAGACCAAAGAGGTCTAAGGGTAATATTAGATTTGTAGAAATGAAAAAAGACTCTATTCAGCCTGTCATTGGATTGATAATGATAAAATGACATCATTGGAGTCCTCCGACAGTCCACAGGCATCCTGAAGTTAAAAGGCTGTAAATTAGGCTACAGATGCATGGTCCAACTTTAAATAAATATCTTGCACGATCTGTCAGCATTCAGAATATCTACTGTGAATGACTCTTAGCAACAAATTTCATCCTTAATATCTGTAAAACTGACTGAGTTATCGCCATTTTGTGTTGGCTAAGTTTACATAGCTGTAGTGGCCATCTTGAATTGGGTTGACTCCAAAAGTTACCTTATTTTTCGCTGTATAAGTCGCGGTTTGTTGTCTAATTTGCATGACCTACAATTCATCCACCGAAGCAACATATTTATGGATTTTTTCCATATTTATAAACCAATTTTTGGCTGAGATATGACTGTTTTCATTCATTTTGAATAAAAAAAATTGAACACTACCATTTTCAGCCACTAGATGGCACCAGAGTAGTAGCAGTAAGGCATGCTGTTGTATCATGTAATAGGTAAACGTGGTTATAATGACAAATTCAAAAAAATCCAAGACAAAAACAACTGGACTTTATTTATTATATTTTATGCAATGTTGTTTTTGTCTTGAACTTTTTTGAATTAACCATGTCTTGGATGACTGAGAATCTTTGCCAGCTATTAATGACACAATCGGATTGCCATAAACTGCCACCTTTGTTCTGCTTGTTGTTTGGAGCAATCATCAAACCAGCTGCACCGCCCTGGCAATACGCAGCTAATTTGACCATTAAAGTGCATTTATTAAGTAAAAGTTCAACTGAGACACACCTTTACTATAAAGCTGAGCAAACAAATAATTGTTTTTAGGTGTTTAGCTTGTTAAATAAAAAAAAATAAAAAAAGAACAGCGGCTCGTCCCTCTGTGCCATGCCCACTTCTGCAAATATGTTTTTGAACTGCAGCTGATTTGACTGTCGAAATGCATGGAAAAGTTAGACTGAGACACTCTTTTACTATAATTTTGAGCAAATAAATAATCGTTTTTAAGCATTAATCGTGTGTAATTCTTGCTAAAGTCCTCCTGTGCACACTACTGCGACCGCCATTTGGCAGCCAATCGATTTTTGGCACAACACTAGCAACATTTCCGGGTTGTCAGCGGTGATGCATAACAAAGCATCAGTGCTGATGCATAATAGATGCGATGTATACAGCAAAGCAACATATTTATGGATGTTTCCACTTTATTAGACATATTTGGACTGATGCGACTTATAGGGCAGAGCAACGTTTGCAGCGGAAAATACAGTAATCAGTTTTAGATGAACATCTAATGATTACTTGCTGAGAGTTTCAATGCAGTTTATAAGATATTTTGCTAACAGACAGCCACACATATCTGCAGTTTCATGATTGCAACCCTTCCATGGAAGCAAGTGATAATAATAATTTCAACTCCTGAATGTCTCAAAGACACAATATCATCAAGTTAAACACAAACGCTTTGGGTTTGGTGCAAAAAGACAGAAAAGCAACAGCCGGGCCTCTCTACCTACTCCTCTGAGTGGAAGTGCTCTGCCAGCACATTTTTGGGAAATCACACGCAGTAAGCAGTGCCGTGCGGTGAGACGAATAAAAAAAGGAAAAGCCTTCATAAACGGTCCAGACAGGCCTAGAATGCCTTTGTTTATGGGTGGTTTTTATTATTTTCTGGCTGCCTCCTTCTCCAGTCTCATCCTCCACCTTCACTCGTGTTGCTCCTTTGGTGATTTCCCCCGTTTCCTTCCTCTTCTCATTTATTTGTTGTATTTTTGAGAAGGTGTAAGTGGAAGTTGGCATCTGATCCCTGCTGGCCTGAAGCTGTCAGTGAGCTCTCAGGTCTGCCAAGACTTTTGATCTCTTCTACAATTATTACATTGATTACAGTGTGGCAACAAAGGCAGACTCCATTCACCTGCATGAATGTCCAAAATGGAAACGCGATTATTAAATTAGTTACAAAAAGTGTCAGGATGCTTTCCTTCCCAATTACTTTTCTAACATTTTCTTTCCTAATCTTTGGTGTTTAACACAAAAGTTAAGATTAGTCTAAGGAGTTTAGACAGGGTGGGCAACATTTTGTTTCCAGAGGGCCAAATTGCATTATTTAAAGCAATCAAAGGGCCACATAGTGAAGTGGAAAATCAGTTTTCTTTAAAAGGATAATTTAGAAGATCCATGCTTTCTATAGAGCATATGCTTGTCAAAAATATGTTTCTCAAACACCCTGTAGGAATATAAGACAGACTTTCTGTAAACTGGCTCTAGGGCAACGTATTTGTTAGCTTAAAATATGTTGTACGTTTGCTTTTTTGAGTATTTAGGTCTCAGTTGGGTTCTGGAAACACAATGACTTCTCAGAAAGAAAAAAAAAAAAGTTTTGGCCTAACTTAATCCAAAAGCTGAAATTGTGTTTGTCCAAGATGTTTAATTTAGATTTCCTTGTTTCATCAGTAAAATGCAGGTTTTCATCAACTTATTTTCAAGCAGCTTTATTTATTTACAGTATTTATTTTACCTTTTTGGATTATTAGAAGGCAGCATGGTGGCACAGCTGGTAGAGCTGCTGCCTTTCAATGAGCAGGTCCCTGGTTCAAATCCCGGTTCGCGGGCCTTTCTGGGTGGGGTTTGCATGTTCTCTCTGTGGATGCGTGGGTTTTCTTTAGGTACTCTGGTTTCCTCCCACAGAACAAAAACATGCATGTTAGACTGATTGGTAACTCTAAATTGTCCCTAGTTGTGAGTGAGCCAATGAATGGTTATAGATCGAAAGGCCACAGGACAATTTCCACCTGATGGCATGAAAACTGTCAATCTTTGTAAGAAACCAGTAATCATTACAACAAGGAAGGACGTCAGGAAGCATCTCCATTCATCAGAAAAATTAAAAGAAACAAATTACGTCCATCACAGGAAACTAAATTTGCAGAAATGAATGAAGAATAATTCACTTAAAGGCCTTCAGTGACTTTTAATTTGAAAAGTTTAACCTGGAAGGTAAATGGTCCATTGGGGGTTGGGCAGAGGTCACAAGTAAAGTTTCTATCAGCGCCCAGGAGGCTGCAAGCCAATGATGATGGAAGAGCCTGAAGCAAACTGACAGTTTCGACAAATTACAAGATCATCAGACGTGTTTGGAGACGAGGGAGCTGGAAACTAAATGATCAAAGAAAACCTCTGAACATCCTGCAGCCATGCAGGGCTCAAAAACCAGGACCAGAACAAGCTCTGTATTGAATCAACCTTTTCTCATTTCTTTTTTCTTTACATCAGAACCTGTGCCTAAATTAGTTACCTTCAACTTACAGTTTGTTTAGCATGTGGGCTCTACAACACAAGTTTTATGAAACTTAAAATAAAAAAGGCAGAAACAACTAAACTGGAAGTTGCTGTAGTTCATTCTTTTACAATTTTTTTTCAAAAACTGTAAATAAGTGCATGCAAGCTTACAGAACCAGTCAAAGACATAAACAATAAAAGAAAACGTGGTCTTGTTTGAAATGAAATCCATTTAGCTCCAAATAAATAATAAAAAAAGAAGAAGCATCAAGCAAGAACAAAAAGCTGCAGCCAAACCAGACAGTTAGCAGCGGTTTCAGTCTGGACAGGAAGTAGCAAAAACACTCACATCCTGATAGCTCTGAGTCTAATTCAACACAATGTTATCAGTCTGAATACCATTCCTCCACTTGCTTTAATTTTAGTCAATCATAACATTGCAATGTTGATTTAAAACGAATTTGTGCGTCTGCACGAATAATACAGATCACCTGATCTGTTCGGTTTTTATTATAGGCTGAACAAACGGATTGAACAATCTTAATCGTTTGTCAAAAGCATAAGAATTCAAAAGCTGCTACTGTATCCAAACCATCAGCGTTCCTCCACGTCATTAAGCAATTAGTTTAGATTGTAAAGTGACATTTTTGTAAGTTATTAGTAATCAGTATCTTACCTGCTGTAGGATCAGGCAGCGTGGACAGAGTTTAGAATATGAGGCAGGCGTTTTCTTTAGAGAGCAAAGCTAACAGCTACGTTCCTCCACGTCATTAAGCAATTTGTTTAGATTGTAAAGTGACATTTTTATAAGTTATTAGTAATCAGTATCTTACCTGATGCAGGATCAGGCAGCGTGGACAGAGTTTAGAATATGAGGCAGGCATTTTCTTTAGAGAGCAAAGCTAACAGCTAACCAGAACAGGACCAGCATCAAAGATTTATCCATCCATCCATCCATCCATCCATCCATCCATCCATCCATCCATCCATCCATCCATCCATCCACCAATCCCTTTTACATGCTTCCTTCTTTTTGAGTCGTGGGGGCCACTGGTGCCCATGTGCAGCCCTCACTGTGCAAGAGACAGGGGACACCCTGGACAGGTCTCCAGTCCATCACAGGGACACATAGAGACAATGAGACAAACAACCATTCACTCTCTCACTCACACCTAGAGACAATTTAGAGTCACCAATCAGACTAACATGCATGTTTTTGGTCTGTGGGAGGAAACTGGAGTACCTGGAGACAACCCATGCAGCACGGAGAGAACATGGAAACTCCACCCAGAACGGTTCCCGGACCGGAATTTGAACCAGCGTAGCCTGCTCGCTGAGAGATCGTGCTGCCCTCGCACCATCTAAAGAATTTTTAATCAACTCAAATTTGCATGCAGTACTTCCCTTTGGTTATGTTTCATTAAACCTTTTAGACACACCAGCTCTTCAAAAATTTAAATTTCATTAATTTTTATCATTCAAGCTCTGATTTCCTATAGAGCAGATTAAGCTGTGTCTCTAATGCACCTTTAAATTAACTCACTTTTCATTTTCATAGCGACTTATTTGACAAATCACATTTTCTTCCATCCAAAACATAATCAAGTGTAAAATTTGATCTATGCTGTTATGAAGATGACAGTTTATTCAGCTCCTTTTTCATTAAGAAATTATTTTATTTGACATTTTGTTAGAAGACAGCAAAATGGTGTTAGGAAGAGGATTTATTCAGTGAGTAAAACCATGTTCCTGCCGTTACTTGATATTAGTGTTGATTTCTGTGTTTAGCATGATTTTATTTCAGTAGTTGTACCTGTGCTGATGTTACTGTGGGACTGAACCATGCTTATTGTATCATGTTGTTCTTTTTATATTAACAAGCAAGCCAGTTAACCAGTGGTACTTCCGTGTCCCCCGTCGATGAGGGATTTCAATAATGAATGTTTGTAATTTTGGAGATGCGTGTTTTTCTGAACTTGAATTGATCAGAGAATAAAGTAAACAATATTTCTGGTGCAAAATATTTAAGTGGGTGGGAGTTACACTGCAGAGAAGAACAGAGGTACAGTAGTCCCTCTCTCGACTTTTGCAGACTCGTTTTTTTGTGATTTTTCATTGTAAGATTTTACACGAGAAAAAATGTATAAAGCCTTTTTTTTTTAATTGTACACGACACATTCTTGTCAATTTTAATATTACTCACATGATTGGGACAGTACTGGACAGTAAAGGGTTAACGAAAAAATAAAATGCATTGGACAGGCGCCACCATTTTGTAGTTTTCTCCCATTAAGCCTATACTGAATCTCCGCTCAAAACGAATACATTTCCCAGAAGCTAACAGTGCCCCGCCCAGAAGCCCTGTTGTCTTCTGCTGAAATACCAGAGGGAACGTTTTGATCTGATCTGAAAAAGTTTGGTCCTTATTCACACAGTGAATCTATCTAGTGCGCCCCATTTGTGTGGACAAAAGGTCTCGTTCATGTCAGAGGTCAGAAAAGAATGGGCAGGCTATGTGGAGATGATAGCCAGGCAACAGTAGCTCAAGTAACCATTTGTGACAGCCAAGGTCTGCAGGACACCATCTCTGCAGACACAACACATCTACCCTTGAGGCAGATGGGCTCCAGCAGCAGAACCCCACACTGAGCTGTCAGCTAAGACCAGAAAACTGAAGCTACAGTTCAAACAGGCTCACCAATACTGGACAAGAAGAGATTAGCCAAACACTGACTGTAAGTCTTGACTCACTGGACTCCAACAGCCTCCAGTTACCAGACCTGAAACCAACCTCTGTGATGTGGCAAGACAAAAGTTTTGCATCATGAATGAATAGCTGACAAATCTGCAGCAGCAGCTAGAAGTGAACATGTGAATGTGGATCAAACATTAGAGGAATGTTTCCAACATATTGTTAAATCAATGCTAAAAAAGAATTATGGTAGTTTTTTGAAGGCACCACCTGTAAAATCAGTTGTGGCTTTGTGTATAAAAATCCTATAAAAAATAATAATAATAAAATAAATGATTAAACGACAGACCGACAGACATAGATAGATAGATAAATAGATATTAATCGTGG
>JARVGQ010001175.1:21944081-21965392 GCA_031762355.1 Hypsolebias martinsi | reverse complement strand
TGGAATCCTCCCAGAAGAGCTGGAAGAGGTGGCTGTGGAAAGAGATGTCTGGGCTTCCCTGCTCAAGCTGCTGCCCCCGCGACCCGACTTCGGATCAAGTGGTAAATAATGGATGGATAGATAGATAGAGATAGCTATAGATATAAGATATATATAAATATATAAAATATTTGAGCTCATAGAACAATGCTGAAAGTCAATACTGGATACCAAAAATCTTTGGGCCTTCAGGCGGCGCTACATTAAAAACAGGTGTGATTCAGTTCTGGACATCACTCGGTGGGCTCAGGAACACTTCCTCAAATCCTTGTCTGTAAACAGATCATGGTGCCATCCATGCTGGTTAAAGCTCTATCACGCAGCTGTATGTGGACACCAGAGACATCACTGTCGTCTTTGGATCAAATCTAATTCAAAATTAAATGAAGCAAAGTGGAAATCTGTCCTATGGTCAAATGAATGTTCTTCTTCTTTCGGCTGCTCTCTTCATCAGGGGTCTCCACAGCGAACTATTTCACACGAAGACTTGGCAATTGTTTTTATGCTGGATGCCCTTTTTGACACAACCACAGACCATTGAGCTACCACAGCCCTCTTTGTGGAGCAGAGCTGCTATCTAGGGCACCAGGAGGAGCAGATGAAGGGGATTGAGGGCCTTGCTCAAGGGCCCAGAGTGGGGCAAATGATGGAGGAAGTGGGTGTGGGTAATTCACCTTTCCCACCCACATTTTGATGTTGTCAGTATGGGGAGTTGAACCGGCAACCTTCCGATCACAGGCCCACCTTCTCTAACCACCACTCCCCCACCAAATGAATCAAAATGTGAAATTATTTTTGGAAAATGCAACACACCATGACCTCTGTATTAAACAGGAGAGGGACTATCCAGCCTGTTTTCACACATCAGCCTGCCTCTCTGATGGTATCGGGGTGCATTACTGCTACTTAAATGGGCACCTAACAAATCTGTAAAGGCACCAATCAATACAGAAAAATATAAAAAGGTTTTAGAACAGCATATGCTCCAATCAAGAAAACATATTTTTCAGGAAAGACTTTGCACCTTTCAACAAGACACCAAACAAAGTGCATCAATGACAACAGCCTGGCTTTGTAGTGGAAGAGTCTGGAGCTGCACTGGCCCGCGTGCAGTCCAGATCTCTCCGATTAAAAACATTTGGCGTATCATGAAATGAAATGTCCCGTGAGACCAGAATGGGACAACGTTCCCCTCTAAAAATCTCCTCAGTTCCTAGACGTTTACAGATGTTGCACAGTTGTGGATGTGTAGCTGCCATCAAATTCAACATCACTGGTTTTTCTTCAAATAATTGTACAATTTCTTCGTTTGAACATTTGATATATTATCCATGTTCCACTGTGAATAAAATGTGGGTCAATGAAATTTGTAAATCATTGAATTCTGTTTGGGCAGCACGGTGGTGCAGTTGGTAGAGCTGCTGCTTCTCAGTGAGAAGGTCGTCAGATCAAATCCTGACCAGGAACCTTTCTGGGTGGAGTTTGCATGTTCTCTCCGTGCATGCATGGGTTTTCTCCAGGTACTCCCGTTTCCTCCCACAGACCAAAAACATGCGTGTTAGACTGACTGGTATCTCTAAGATGTGAGTGAAAGAGTGAACGGTTGTTTGTCTCGTTTGTCTCTCTGTGATGGACTGGAGACCTGTCCAGGGTGTCCCCCCCTCCTGTCGCACAGTAATGGCTGAATATGGGCACCAGTGACCCCCGTGACCCAGAAAGGAAGAAGCGGGTAAAGATAAAGTATAGATTCTGTTTTTATTTACATTAAACGCAACATCCCAATGTGTGGGTTTGTTTACATTAAGCCTGCTGTGAGCATGCCCTGTCAATTACATGCACAAACATAAAGATGAAGATGGGGGGGGGGGGGGTCACCCATTTAGTGTGTAAATGACCTCTTATCTGATGAAAAATGATCCAACTGAACAGCAGCGGGCCTGACCTCTTGACCTCGTATACACCAACACCAGACTTTGATGCTCTCCACAAGTGGACCGAGCTCAGTGCAAGACACACATAAGGGCTGTAACTGGGCATGGACACACACATAAAGCATGTTTTAAAGTTTTCAATAAAAACCTCACAATCTGTTAGCTTAGAGTATGTGATTGGGAACATCCTCAGCTACAACCACAACAAATTTGAGCTTAACGTCCATACATTTGGCAGAGTTGTAGCTCCTTTTGTGTTCGCTAACTCAACTTTTCAGTAGTTTCATTAAAATCTGTCCGCGGTTTCATGAGGTATTTTGCTAACAGGCAAACATGGTTGCCAGCTAATGCTAAACTTTAGTGTGACAGATCTCCCATGATCTGTTTATCAATCACAGTATGTCTTAAGGATGATGCTTAACTACTACCACAGCAAATTATAGCTCAATAGCTGTATAACTAACATTTTCGTGTTCGCTAAATCCAATTAACTGTGGCGGCCTTCTTGAATCAAGTTGACTCCAAACGCTAATCAGTTGTGAATCCATTGATTACTAGGCCTGTCTCCGAAATTATTGCGATAAACGATAATCTTGTTTGAAATTTGACAATAATTAGTAATTATTGTCAAATTTAAGAAGAAATGATGGTTGTTATTTTGAGTGTAGTACCTTTTTTAACCACCGGATGGCAGTACAAGACTGTTTGAACCAAAGGATGGACAGTGAGTGAGCGAGCAGCGTGTCTTTAAGAAAAATGGGAGGGAGTCCCCTTGACATGACATGGGTACTGTCCTTCCTTTTTTTTTTAGTTTTCAAAATGGCTGACGCTCGGTGTGGTTTGAACTCTTTAGCATAGCATTTTTCACACAAAGCTTTTAATTTAAAAAAAAACAGTCAACAAGTTCTCAGCTTCTTTTTGGAGAGAAAACCAACTTTTTAGATGAACGCACGGGTTTCAACTGGGAATTTTGGAGCTTCGACAAGATGGAGGTTTTTCCCCGAGGTCAGCCTGTTAGCTTGGCTCGTAGCTTAGCTGCTTTTAATGATCCAAAAATGCAATTTTGGACGGTTAAAACAGATTTTAAAGAGAAAAGAGAAAGGAAGGGGTCAGTGAAGAACACCAGAGTTGAGCCTTGTCATCCAGTGTCTTCAGCAGAAAGAGAGAGACACGAAGAAACGATAAAGCTGATAAATGGAAATGAGGTCAATAATTTTCATTAATCATGCGATTAATTGATTTAATGTTTATTGTTTATCACGACCGGCCTACTGATTACATTAGAAGAGTCATTAAGATGAACCCTGTGGTTCATGGGACATTTTGCTGACAGATAGACGAATGAACACACACACACACACACACACACACGCGTAGACAATTAGGGGTGTAAATCAGCAGCTTTACCACGATACAATATTATGTTGATTTGTTTGTATGACGATACGATTTTTCTCGATATCACAGTCTGTCACGATACAATTTCAATTCTATTCGATTCAAAAGTCTGCGGTCGATATATTGCAATATCAAATGCCCATCTCATTTACATACAAATAAATTTACAAAAACAATTCAAATATAATTTAACCATTTTATTTCTATTACAGGCACCAGGCATTTCAATAAAAATATTTTTTTCTTAATCAATGAAAAAACAAAAATAAATGACCTGTTCAGTATAGTCTCACATTTCTCATGTTTAAGTGCATTTTTAAACCAGTTAACTTAAAAGTGCTCGGATGACCTTTCGGTTATAAAGAAACAAAAATTGATACAGTACTGAGCTTACATAACATGACTATCAATGCCGTGTTTCTTCTTCAGGTGAACGAGCAAATTAGTTGTTTCCCGAGTATTTGAACTCACACTGACAGCTGTTGCGTACGACGTGAGTTTCGTCTGTTCAGCCGTCCTTCTGTTGGAATCAAAGTATTTCCACAGTGTTGATTTAAATCCAGCAGGAGAGTGAATTTCATTGTCCGTGTTTTCAGCCTCGTCGCAAGCGCGCACGGAAATGGTGACACAGACGTGCCTTGGGAATTTCAAAAATAAAAGCGTATTTTAAAGACGACGATACAAATCGATGTTTTAGTTTTGCCGCGATACGATATATCGATGTAAATCGATGTATCGTTACACCCCTATAGGCAATTACACTATCGTCCGCTCTTCGTTAACAGCAGGCGATTAAAACAAAAGATAGTAAAGTGGAATAATAACTGTAGAAAATGTGTAAAATTCGGCTTTAACACATATTCTGGGCGACAATATTCCATTTCCACTTCAGGTTATGGAGCGGTTACTGGTGGCAGCTGGTAAACACACTGTGTGTCTTATTCAGCGTCAGATTTGAGATAAATACAAGTTGAGGAAACACGATCCAGCGCACGCCCCTTTACCAAGAAACAAACAGTCCCACATGATTCTTATTACTGCAGGCACCATAAACGTGTTCAAGTGTAAGTAATGAACGTCTGTACGACCAGCACGCTGTATGTAGCGTAAGGGTGTGTGTGTGTGTGTGAGTTGGGGGAGCAGGAGGGTGATAATTGCAAACACCTGAAGCTTGTAAGCAGAGCTGTTCTCAGTGACAGTTTGCCTAACACTTTACGACTGCTGCTCATGCTGTATCTGCGAGGATGAAAGCGTCAGGGCGCTCCTCGCGTCAACGTCTGGGACCTGATACTGTTCAGAGACGTGCCTCTGCCGTAAAAATACTTTTTATTACAGCAAAACTGTCAGGAGATGGTAACATCCTCATCATCGTCAGTAGAGCTGCTGCAGAAACACCGCCTCCTGTCGGTGCCCTCGTTTCTGTGCATGCTTGAAAGCTGACCCCCCCCCCCAATGATGTGGAGTGGAGGGCATAGCTCTAATGGCAGAGATGCCACTCCTGCTGCGTGGCAGAGCAGACAGACAAGACAGAAATACCTCGGTCTGTGAGCCCGGCGCTTTAAACGCTTCCAGTTTCAAGTGCTGCGAGTTGGTGCTAAAGAAGAGAGGAGGGTCTCTTCTTACAGCTGCAGTGTCGGCCCCCTCAAAGGCTGAGGAGGGACAGAAACTCTGCTGCACAACCCCCCCACCCCACACAGACAGATTTGACTCGTAAACTGTCTCACAGCACACAAATTAGTTGTGCATTTTGGTTTAGGGAATAAACACATTTTAAAGCGTTCGAACTGAGAAGTCCAACAGAAAAATGTTCACAAACAGCAGCGGGTTTAGATCAAAGGCCAAATGAACAATACACCCTTTACAAAAATTAAATAAATAAATAAATAAAAAGATCATCTTCAGACCAGAAACTTAAAAGAACTTTAAATAGATTCCTGAATGTTTGCAGTGATCACCAAACAGTCATTTTCTGACAACTTTATTATTAATGTTTATTGTTCTCCAGAGTTTTCCCATGTTTTCTGCAAACTTTAGGTGCTATTTGAACCCTTAGATGTAAAAATGTTCATTTCCTTTAGCAGATAGGTGCTATAACTTTAGTTTCTTACAACTTTAATACTTTAGAAAACATTTATTTCTATTTTTTATTCATATAAAAGATCTACTTAACACCTTTAAAGACATTGTTCTCCGTGAAATATGTTTCTTCAAACGTCTAATGCTAATTTTAGCTTTTAGCTAGATGTTAGCCTATTTTAGCTTTAGGCAAGTATTTTGGTACATGTAGCTTCTAGCTTCCATACTGCAACTTTTAGCTTTTTGCTAGCCTTTTGCCAGTTTGAAGGTTTTGAACCATTCTTTAGCTATATTTAGCTTCTAGCTTATTTCATATTTTATCTAGCACTTGGTTCTTTTAGCTTTTGTCTAGCCTTTTACTTATAGCTAACAGCTTATACTTTAAGGTTTTGATCCAACCTTTAGCTATATTTAGCTTCTAACTAGTTATTTCATATTTTAGCTAGCACTTTACTTTGATCTTTTAGTTAATGTTTTATTATTTTTAACTGTTCCCTAGTCTTTTGCTACTTTTAGCTTCTAGCTATCATGTTTAGCTAATCTTTTGTTACTTTTAGCCTCTAGCTATCATGTTTAGCTAGTATTTTGATACTTTTAGCTTCTAGCTATCATGTTAAGCTAGTATTTTGATACTTTTAGCTTCTAGCTATCATGTTTAGCTAGTCTTTTGTTACTTTTAGCTTCTAGCTATCATGTTTAGCTAGTATTTTGATACTTTTAGCTTCTAGCTATCATGTTTAGCTAATCTTTTGTTACTTTTAGCTTCTAGCTATCATGTTTAGCTAATCTTTTGCTACTTTTAGCATCTAGCTATCACGTTTAGCTAATCTTTTGCTACTTTTAGCTTCTAGCTATCGTGTTTAGCTAGTCTTTTGTTACTTTTAGCTTCTAGCTATCATGTTCAGCTAGTATTTTGATACTTTTAGCTTCTAGCTATTGTGTTTATCTGGCATTTTGTTACTTTTAGCTTCTAGCTATTATGTTTAGCTAGTCTTTTGTTACTTATAGCTTTAGATAGTATTTTACTTCTTTGAGCTTTTAGGTGATGTTCTGCTTCTTTAAACTTTAACAATAGCTTCAACTTCTTCAGCCACTTTCAATCAATCAATCAATCAATCAACTTTATTTATAAAGCACATTTTAAAAACCACAGGGGTAACCAAAGTGCTGACTTTCAGTGAAGTCATTAAGCACTCAGCATTCAAAGTGGATTTTGGTTAAATTACAGTTTCATTAATCTCTTGATTTATTTATTTATTTATTTAGTCCTACAACAGAAAAGTTGTGTCCATCAAAAGAAGCAGCAGAGCACCTTTGAAAGGAACAGAATCAGCTGCACCCTGTTCAAATGGTTCTGTTTTTGCAGAACTACTCCCAGAAGAAATCTCCCACATCTGCAATCAACAAATCAAAAATCTCCTCTTTCTCTTTCAGCTGCAAATTACAGATTAAATAAATATATGAGCCTGATTGTCAGTTCGCATCTTGTTGCTCCGAGCCAAATGACTCCCGTCATCAAAGTCCAGCTTCCACAGGGTCAGCTAGAATCTGCAAACCATCAAACTGATGGCTAAAGCTGGAGCTCCTGGGCACCTCACGTCACACCAACAAGCAACTTGACCTCGAATAAAAGAGAGATAGCATCTTTCTTAAATCCAAAGGCATGATGGGAGGTGTGTGTGTGTGTGTAACCTGATGTGGATCACACACTGTTCTCCACCCCAGGAAATATCACAAGCCCTGTAATAAACACCACAAGCCAAACGTGGTCCTGACCTGGCACACACACACACACACACACACACACACACACACACACACACACACACACACACACACACACACACACACACACACAGAGGAGTGCAGGGTCCATGCTGGACGTCCCAACAATGTGCAGCTTGCTGAGCCACATATAGTCACAGGACGGCCTCTAAACCAGTTTAGGAGACAAAGTCCTTCTTCACACAAAAACCTAATTTACACCCAGAGCAACTTTTAACCCCACGAGGCCGGCAGGAGTTTTAAAATAAACTTTTGTCTCCTACAAGCGACAATGTTTCGGTGCATGTGTTAAATAGCAGAGACAGTACCTGGAGGGCAGGAGCACTCTGGGCCAACTTCTCTAGCTGTCCGCAGCTTCGGCTCCAGAGACACCATTTTCTGCAAGCAAGTGTGTGAAAAGGAGAAACATAAATTTTAAATCCAGATATTTTATCGTTAATTTGAAGACTATTAACACGATCAGTTACTTTTAATATGCAAAACAGGGTCCGATGAGCTTTACATGGATTGGAGCATACAGAAGATTGTAGAAATAATGACAGATCATTCTTTGAAGGAATGTGCCAGAGTTTTACACTCAGATTATCTTGTGCATTTTGGGGTAAATCTTGAAAATAACATTTTATGCACTCCCATGCAATACCTTGTGTGATCTTGTATGACTCTTAAGCTCTTATTCACGGAGATTTATCTAAGCTGCTGCAGCTATCTTGATCGGGTTGAATCCAAAAGTTATTCAGCTGTAGATGCACATCCATTATTTACTTTCTGAGAGTTTTGTTCAAATGTATCCAACGGTTTATCAGATATTTTGCTAACAGACAAAGTTGACTCCAACACTAAGATTTTAGGCAAAAAGTGCACCACAGTGTGTTGCACTCAAAATATGCGTTGTGGGTAAGACTCAGCTACTACCACACCATGTTTTAGCTTAACATACATAAAACTGGTTACGTTAAAGCCATTTATGTGTTATATAAAGTCAGTTAGCTGTTGCAACCATCTTAAATTGTGTTGATTCCAAAAGTTAATCAGTTTTAGATGTACACCTATTGATCACTTCCTGACAGTTTCGTCAAAATCCATCCACTAGTTTATTAGATATTTTGCTAACAGACCGACAGAATTCACTGCAATGGTTGTTGCCAAAGTTTTGAACTCAGATTTGGCGCTATCAGTTAGAGCTCAGAGTAAAAAGTGTGGGTCAGACACAGCTGCTATCACACCCAGCCTTAGCTCGATATCTGTAAAACTGGTTAAGCAGTAACTAGTTTGGTGCTTGTCAACATTGTCTTGATTTGGCGGCCATCTTTGAGCGGGTTGACTCCAAAATGTAAACACTTGTAAAAGTGCATCCAGTGATTAATTTCTGAAAACTTCATTAAGATCCGTTCAGTGGGTCGGGAGATATTTTGCTAACAGACAAACGAGAAGCACGCGCAGAAAATGCAAACAATAAGACGTTTTCTTCAATCCACAACAAGCGGAGCGGTGATGCTTTACCTCCTCCACCAGCTTCTCTATCGGGGCGCTCAGCTCCGGAACCAGGGTCCCGTCCTGGTTTTGGAGAGACGTGCGCGCGGGCTGGAGGGCGGCGCTGATCTCCGCCTGCAGCCGCTGCTCCATGTCGGAGGTCCTGAAGCTCAGCAGGAGGCACAAGGTGATGGAGCTGAGGGACAGGAGCAGGCACAGGGCCGGCACCCACCGCTGGACCCCCACGGCCCGCGCGCACTCGCACGCGGGTTTGGAGCCGCTGGACGCGTCCATGCCGCCGCGGGCGAACAGAAACTGGATGGACCAAACTGCAAAGTCAGGAGCGCTGATCCGCGCAGCACCAACCACTGATTAGTTTGATCAGGTTCGGATGAGCACGCGCAGAGTAAAGTTCACCCGAGAGCTCGGAGCTTCCTGGCAGGATGCGGCTGCAAACAGATCAGATGTTCTCTTTCTAAAAGTTGCGCGTGGAAGCGCTCTGGATGCGCCCGCCCTGCCGGACCACGTGGGAGGCTGCAGGGGTGACAGCCTGAGCTGGACCACTTCTTCTGGAGCTCCTCCAGCTTCTGGAGACAAGCTGCTCCTCCTGAGCAAACACTGAAGGAGTTGATTTCACTTAAATGCGGGTGCGCACTCAACGTAAACAAAACAGTTTGGTAACAGCGGCTTTTTTTTTTATTTTTTTTTTAAGGACTTTGGATTTAAATCAGGTAAATAGCCTACACGTGCAGGATTAATGTGACAGGATCGAGTACGGCTGCATTCTTTAACCCAGTTGTTCCCAGTTCTGGTCCTTGTGGAACACCGCCCTGTTTTAGTCGTTTCCCTGCGTTGACGCACCTGATTTGAATGAATGGGGGCTTTGGCAGAACTTCAGGAAGTAATGCAATCAGAATCAGGTGCAGGGAAGCTACTATGGCGTTCCTCAAGGACCAGGGTTGGGAACTGGTGCTTTGTATTTCATTTATTTACACAGGTAGTCTCATGAGTCGTGACAACTCATTTTCAAGAGACCTGTTTGAGAGAAGATGGTGGGGGTTAAGGGCCTTGCTCAGGGGCCCAGAGTGGGGCAAATGAGGGTGTTTCACCTTTTCCACCCACATTTTGATGTTGACGGTCCAGGGAGTTGAACCTGCAACTTTCCAGTCACATGCCTATTTCTCTAACCTCTGCACCACCACTCCCAAAACACTTAACGAACTGAGCATCAAGACGTACGAGTACACTGAAACTTTCAGATCCCTCCAGTGCTGACCTGGTTCAGTCACTGGCTGTTTCCAGTTTACAGCCCGTCACCAATTTTTAATAAAATTAAAGTCCACATGAAGTCAGTAAGTGGATCGCTTGGATTTATCTGTGGCAGGTGTCTTTAAAGAAGAATGGAACAATGAAGATCCACCTCTACAGGCAGTCTTCCTCTGTGGAGTATACACATCTATTTCCAGATCTGTAGCGCAGCCTCATTTACTTCTGGTGACACCTCCTGCACAAAGGGCTCGTGCTGCCATCGTGTGGACTCGTGCAGTTACTGCATCCAGTAAAGACAAACGCCAACTCTTTTGCTGTCATCTTTATTGACACGTTGCAAAAAATTACATTGCTAAATCAAAAATGTAAATATCTGAACAAGTTCTATGTACAAGCTTCCTGCCTTCATTCTTTTAAATATACACATCCACTAAACAAAAAGAACATGAAGACTGTGTTCGTGTTACGTTACCCACACCTTTATCACCAAGCAAGAGCGAGGAAAAACAAAATGGGAAATTTACCAAGTCGTTAATTTAAAAAGTTCTATGAATGTTGCCATGTTACAATTTCAATAATGAAAAGGAAAAAAAAAAAAAACTTGAGCTGCATTCACGACATTAAGACGTCTGAAGTGAGTGAGTGGGACGAGGCAGGGCAGTGACTGATACAGTCAGACTTCTTCTCTCCTGGACGGTCAGGAGACGCAGGCGAGTGACAGGAAGGGCTTGGCCAAAAGGTCAAAGTGCACAAGTCCTGCCTCATTTACTGCTGCTGCTGCTTCTGCTGCTGCTTCTGGTGCTGCTGCCTCTGCTGGTGCTCTTCCTGCTGCTGGCCTTGTAGTAGCAGGAGAAGAAGGGATGTCTGAGGGCCTGCTCCAAACTGAGGCGCTTTGCCGGGTCGTACGCCATCATCTTCTCGATCAGGTCGAAGAGCTGACTGTGCTCTTCGCGTTTGGAGGAAATGTAATGCTGGTGAGGGAACGGAAGGTTGACGTCAGTAAATGTGTTGATCTGAGCGTCGCGTCGTCAGGATTTTAATTTTAAAACAGCCGTTTTCGTACCTTAAGGGGTTTGCAGTGTTTCTTGACGTATCTCCCCGATGAGCTGTGAACATCCCAGTCCAGCTTGTTGCGATGAACGTATCGCCTTTTTCTACAAAACACAAGGATCAACAACAGTCACTACATTCAAGATTTATTTGATGCAAAGGAAATGTTTTAAATTCCACATGAAACAAGCGTGGGATGAGTTTGAAAAAAAATAAATGAAAAGTATCTCAGACGGATATCAGGTTTCCCCAGAAGGTCATTAAACTAGAACTCATTTCACTCTGCCTTGTGGGCATTATTCTGTAATCAAGAACAAATATCAGCCAATTTAAGGCAAGTCAACCACTAATAGAACTACTGGAGCCAACACTGGGCCAAAGAAAATTAGAACCTCAGTGATTTTTGGTAAAAATACAAATAAGTTGGAAATGTTCCCACACATTACTGCATTATTGTGATGTTACTGCAAACTCAGGGCACGATCGTTATTAAAATGAAACCTAAACAAAGGGACGTGCTCCACTCTTTACTACATTTATATAAAGACTAGTTTGACAAATATAAGATCAGCTTAGAGATTTGCAAATATACTTTGACTTTTAATGAGAAATATGAGCACACAGCCTCAACATTACTACAATATTCAGAAAACATCTTGGACATTTGCCTTACTTGGTTTTCTCCAGCAGGTTAGTAGGAATGGGGCCCAGAACTCTCTCCATCATTGCAAGGTGCTCTTTACTGTCATGAGTCTGAATGGGAGAACAGGTAAAAGTGGTCAAAAATGCAGCAATTAGTGAGGGTTGGAAAAAATAAAAACAATCACTCCATGCTGCCAATTACCTGGAAGAGGGTTGTTCCAAGGTAATACTCAATGAGTATACAAGCGATACTCCAGACGTCACAGGAATGGTCCCAGCCCAAATCTAGAACATACCACCTACATTAACCTCTTGTTGTGTAAACTCCTGGAGCTGAACTGGAGAGGTCACTTACCTAAAATGACTTCAGGAGCACGGTAATGACGTGTTGACACCACAGACGTGTGGTGCTCGTGATCAAAGGTGGCGTTACCAAAGTCAACTATTTTCACATTGGGCTTCCTCAGTGTTCGCTCATCTCTCCTCTGAAAGCAAATCGAAACACACATCAGCTTCAAACTGTTGTCAAAACCTGTTATCTTGGCCACATCAGAATTGACCTTTTGAATAAATTACCTTTTCATGGTTATATTTCATTTCATAATCTGAATCTATTAGGAGAATATTTTCAGGCTTCAAGTCTGTGTGAGTCAGTTTGTTGTTGTGCAGAACTGAAAGAGACCACAAACATTTACATGCACCATGGACCCTTTAAAAAAACAAAAATATATATTTTTGTACAAAGTATGACATAATTACTCACATTTCACAGCTTTAATGATCTGGTAAGCCATGTGCCTGATTTGTTCCACAGGGAACGGTTGGAAGTTGTTCTCCTTCAGGAAGTCATACGTGCTGAGGCCGAGCAGCTCAAAGGCGATACAGATATGACCGTGGTAGTCAAACCAGTCCAGCATGTGCACACAAGCACTGGAAAATAAAAGACATTTAGTTTAACAGTTAATCTAATAAAAGAAACCTTTTGTATTATGATATGGGCCCACTTACTATTTTCGGTCAGTGTTGAGGGAGTTCAAGTGTTTAAGCACGTCTACCTCAGACAAAGCTGCTTCTCGGTAGCGGTCAATGTTTTTAATAATCTTCAGAGCCACTCGAGCTCCGTTACTAAAAAAAGTTTTTAGGAATACATTTGGTTAAAACTTTAAAAGCAGTTAACAGAAAATGAAAGCTAGATTTAAAGTCATATTTACAATTAGAACTTACTTTGTGTGATCAATGCACTCAACGACTTTTCCAAAGGCACCCTCTCCTAGAGTACACACAATCTCATCTACAGGGAATAGAGAAATGAAATTAGACTCCTTGGACTGACGAGAGTAAAACACTGGCCTTTAGCTGGTTTACTGCATCAGGTTATATCTGTATGGCTAGAAATACTAAAAAATCTTTATGAATATTGGCCTATAATTAACTTCATAGTATGTTTAACTAACAAGCAATAGCTGACCAAAACATAAAATGTTAAAATATAAAGAAAATAATCTACTGGCCAAAATGTAGCAGTCACTAAATTAATGATTGGAAATAACCAGACGAGAGTGAGAGAGACAAAGTGTGAACAACAGTAGAAAAAAAAGGTATATATTCTATACATCTTGCTCTCAGCATGTCTCCACTGTGATAGATGAGGTGACCCTCGGCATCATCCTCAACACTCCGGGA
Source organism: Hypsolebias martinsi (assembly GCA_031762355.1). Taxonomy (NCBI): domain Eukaryota; kingdom Metazoa; phylum Chordata; class Actinopteri; order Cyprinodontiformes; family Rivulidae; genus Hypsolebias; species Hypsolebias martinsi. The sequence goes on along the minus strand of JARVGQ010001175.1, from coordinate 21,952,046 downwards.
TCTTTTCCTGCTCCTGCGACGATGGCTTGTCCTCTGCACGGGAACCGCCGCAATCCGCCATCACATCAACAACCCATCAGACAGCACCAGGCCACCACAATGCGACATCGCCATTCATTCAACCCGGCCAAGGGGGAGGTGAAGGGGTGGACAGAGTCAGCCCGTTCAGTAACACCACCAGGAGAATGGACGGAGCAGCAAATGCAAATTCAGCCCCCGTCAGAGAAATTGGACGGCAGCCACCACATGGTGTGTGTTACAGAAGAAAAACATGGCAACAAGATTTACAGATGAGAGATTTTCTCAGAGTAGTACAGAAAAACAAAACTTCACTAATCACACTTTTCACAACTTCTTTTTCAATATTTCTGTATAGCATCATGTCTCATGACTAACCACTTGAACTCTGTCACAATAACTGGGCCCAATCTTCTTTCAAATTCTAAACACCAACAAAATCTTATCACATATGGCAATCATGCTCAGTTAAGAGTATGGTACAGAGATAAAGACAAAGAAATTGGTACTTAGCATTGGCTAAACACCAGTGATAATGACTCATTCAATCTAGTGATAAAGACAAGAAGATGGAGGTTTCCATACCGAGGAGGACCTGTGGCGTGAAGGACTTCGTCTGCGCCTTCTGTCTCTATGCCTGTGACTGCTTCGTTTGCTGTGCCCACTACGCCCTGATGACTTGCTGTAGTGGTGCCAGTCACGGTCTTTCTCCTTGTAGGCATCTTCACGACTCTCATTATCGCAGGCCACATCAAAACTGCATTCACGTGCGTACCGCTCATGAGAATCCAGCCTCTGGTTTAAGCTGCGGGCCTCCAGGTATTGCCTGCAAATAAACAAATTATGACAAACATACAAACAAAAATGAGCTCTTAAAATGATATCAGGTCAAGTAGAGCCCAAGTTCTTGAGTGATCAAGCACCAACATGAAGACTGAGAAGGTGGTGCTAATAGTGAGCCTTTTGCCTGACACTCTATCCCTGAACCTTTTATAACATTTGATATTGGCAGCATGCTGATCAGATAGCCTGCATCATGTTCAATAAGTGGCTGCAGCACAGGAGACAAATTACTAACCTGATTATCACTAAAAAATATTCTTGTTAATGGTTATCTTGATAGAACATACAACTCCACACATGTGGAAAATTTATTAAAATATACAACAACTATCTAGCCTGGACCTAAAAAGCATTCATCTTGTCAGAGAGCCACATTGGCAGGTGAAAGTTGATGGGGTGTAATTCAAACTGCTATTCATCGCAAAACCCCAGAAGTAAACATGTGTGATCCTATATATGCTGCTTTAAAACTACAGTACTCATTTAGCATTGGTATTGCTCAAAATTACACATACCAAACTTTATCTTACTACAAATATCTGCATTTACTTTTCTTTAAAATTATAGCAAGTTCTCAGTGCAACTATGTCTCAAATAACTTGAAAGCAAACTCCAGCACAGTCTGTCACGTTAGCACCCAAAAAAGACTAAGAAACGTCTTGTGCCTTAGCACCTAGTTGGTGTCAGTTGTCTGCCAATAAGGAGTCTGCCTCTCTACAGAACTAAAATTAGAGTAGATCTGGAAACACCTAATGTAACCTCTTGGACCAAAATATGTGTCCTCAATAAGCCATCTCTTCAACACACAAGCAGCAGAAAGATTTACTCGATAGCTTTGTTTTTTGGGGAAAAAAAAAAAAACCATCTGAAAGCGAAAACTTAATTTAAATGTGCTGCAGATGGTAAAGCGTGCATGTTTTAATAAATTTCTACTGTACAAAACAGACAATATCACAACCTGTTCTAAAAAAAAAAAAAAAAAGAGCCACACAACTTTTGAATCATTTCATCAATTAACTTAAAATGTACTCACCTCTTAATACTAGTAGGTTTGCTTAAGCCTTATTATGTAGGTATTTATAATCTAGTATATTATAAACAAAAACTGCTGCGGGCAAAGTATGGATAGCTATTATACACCACTGGATATTAAGTAGTCTAACAGAAAATTATCTGAACGCCCATTGGAACTTGAGTCATCAAGATGACTGCAGTCCAAGTTCTCCAGCAATAACATGTGGTTAAAACTTTTAAGCACTGCAACAAGAGGAACAAATTATTTTAAATCATATCCATCTTTAAGTTTTTAAATTATTACTTAAAATAAATCTGTGCTGCAATGTTCTGTCTACAATGCTGGTCAGCCAGTAGAAAAACAAGACGTATTCTTCATATGAATTCCAATACTGCCACCAGGTGTCCATGAATAAAATGCCTCGATTTACACAAGGCCTGCAGTTACATTGCACTCCACTTTATGAAACAAGCAAACTGACAACTACAATTTGCATTTACAAGAAAAACAATCATTTACTGCTACAAAGCCTGTATAGTTTACCTGTATTACATACTTGGGCCCCACAGACAACTTATATAAACAATAAAGTAAACACTGTCATTATACTGCTTGGCAACAGATTTTCACTTATTTTTAAGTTGCAATACACTGTTAAAATAGTATTTCAATGATAGTTAGCTAAAACTTCAGACTGACAACCTCACATATCAGTAGCTTGATGTATGATTCAACTCACTGTACCAATGAATCCTCCCAACAGGCACTATGCCTTTCACTGCAAAATATTTACCCGCTATCAGCCTTGTGATAATGGTGAGATTTTCTGGATCCGTTTTCCCTTTCGCTGCTGTACGAATCTCGTTTTCTGCGTTTACGACACTCCATTCTTTCCTCCCAGATGCACTCATCCAGCCAGACACCTGGAGAGCGCATTCGCTTTAAGTTCCGCATCTGGATGACACACGAGAGGAGGGGGGAGGGGGTTATTACACACTTCAATGCTCGACCAACTTTCAGTTATGAAACATGACTGGTACTACCCCCGTTTCCATTACTTTGCCAGGATCTTTGCTCTCAGGATTTGATTTAACACTGCATTACGCACTGGACTACTAAAGAATATTTTTTACAACTAAAGTGAATACACTTGAAAGTACATATTGATTCTTGAATGCAAAATAAAATGAACTTCCTACATCAAATTATTGTCGTATTTATTGCACTGGTCTATGACATTTCACGGACAGTGAAACTTGCAATGTCAACGACAAACAACCGACATTTCTACGACTAGGCCGCAGTTGAAGCCTTTCAGCTCGGTCATATTCGGTCCGCAATTAAAAGTTTTATTTATATACTAGCACTTTAAAACAGTATCAATGTAATATTAAACATATTAATTTGCTTGTTGACAATCGACTTTCTAGTTGTGAAAAGAACGAGCAGATGCCAGTTTGTTTGATTGCGGAGGATCTAGAGAGAAAATGGCGGCCTAAGGCCCACTGAGGATTTTCAATTACGTAAGCAAACGGCGTAACATTAAAAAAGCGATTTTTTAAAAAATTGTATTCAAAATTCGAATTTTTTTTGTTGCAACTGACCACGCTGTACAAAACAGCATTGTATTTCGAAAAATTTAGAAGAATTATGCTTTCTCTGATAGGAAGTGCAAACAATAGGTTATGGCAGGGTGGTTGAGGCGAGACCGAGACATCGAATTCACGTAAATGAAAATGGACAAAACGGCAATTTGATCAAATAAATTACCCCACCATGACTTACCGGCTTAAAATATGTTAGCGTAATTAACAACTCTGAGTTTAAAATGGGTAAATGCAGACGGGCTGAAGACTGAGAATAAAGAAGCTGAGCAATTGCCTCCGACTCCTCGTTCTGAAAGATGGCGACTACACGCAGAATCTCACAGAACTTTCTATACAGTACTAATTTTCTTGACGCGTCACACAATAACCACGCCTACCGCGGTGTACCATGGGATTTGGTGTCTTTGTGCTATGACGTTCTCGTAATTCAACAACTAACAATGCTTAATTTTAAGAGCAACAGGACATTTCAAACTTTTTTTTTTACTTTATATAATAGTCAGCAAAATGTTTATTCTTACAACTGTGGTTTCGATTGTCTTGGCATTTAATTCAGATACTTTAGATCCGGAAAATTGCCGGAAATTTTATGTTTGCCTCCAAATTGTTTGCGCATTTGGTAACTGTAATGATGCGCATGCTCAGGTGACCGTAGGGGGCGCAGTTGCATTTTTACATTATACTTTGCAATGTGACCGTCTATATTTCCATAATAGTCATGATTTTAGTGGGCAGATGTTGATTTTTATTCTTTGAAGGAAGGAGGCTGACTTTATCCTTCCTCCAAAGAATAAAAAGTAAAATCTGATCACAAATATCATGACTATTATGGAAATATAGATGCACAGAATGTGGTGTAACCTGTACATCTAACCATATGTTGTCGTTTGTGTATACTCAAGACAATCATTGACTATATGGCCTCTTTCTTCGTCGAATAATATAAGAAAAATGTTCTTAAGTTTGATGTTTCATCGTTGCGTTCACTTTTATAACGGTTTGCGTTATAAAAGACTTGCCAAAAAAAAAAAGAGCTTGTTGCAACTGACAAGTAGATGTCACTGATGAGTGCATGTTCGGGGCTTTGAAGCTTCAAATAGTTTTCTGGTACAAAAAAATGCGCTCATCTCCAATATTTATATCTTTGTCTCAGCTGTGCTCTGCAGTCACTCCGACACCAGGCAACATTGCACGTTAAAGACATTTAGCTATCACAACGTAACATGCCAGTAGAATAAATAATGTATTAATAATAATTACGCTTGTATACAAAAGTCAATTTAAAAAAACAAAAGCAAGTGTAAAGCACCATAACATTAAGGGTGAACGCCGTGACCGTCCTTGACTGCAATGGGGCGTGGCACCCAATTTGACGCATGCGCATGACTGATAGCGGGAAGGAAACGAGTGGAATTGTGGGTAAATTAAATGTCTGCGACCTGTATTTGCCCTAACCGGGCAAAGCCACAGGAACCCGTTTATGGTTTAACTCCACGCAAGTGAAAATCATCGTTTTGTCGCCACTTTCTCTCTGAAGATGTCTGAGAACACGGAGCAGGTGAGCGGCCCTCACAGCACCGTCTCGCAGGAGATGATTTACGAAATGTTGACGAAGAATGATCGGAACATCTTCAAGTACGGATCGATGTACATAGGGGGGAACGCAGGCTTGGCGGGGCTGGTAGCTAACAGCTTTTTCCGGAGGGTTCTGAACGTCAAAGAGGTACGCTTCATCTCCAGCGTGCCGATGGCCATACTGCCCTTCCTAACCACAACCGCTCTGTTCGACTTAATGATCTCCAGTCCCCTTTTGGCCGGGAACCTGGACTGTCCCTCCTGCGCAATGACTCGGGGTGCACTCATCGGGCTGCTCGGTGGGGGACTGTACCCCATCGTCTTGGCTTTACCCGTCAACATCGGGCTCGCGACCCGGCACTGCTCGGCTCCCCTGCCTGAGAGGGGCAGCGTGCTGCGCTACTGCATGGACATCTCCAGACCTGTCTTGAAGAAAATGGCACCGGTTCTCTTCCTCCAGGCCTTCTTTGGTGCTTACCTGGGCAAGAGGCATTTTCAAGCTTACACCAATCTAGTCCACATAACTTTCAGCAAGGAGGAAGTGTTGGACAAAGAAACTGAGCTGAACTGAAATCAAACAAGTTTTAAAATGGATATAAATCTGATTTACTTGAGATTTATTTTTTGTGCTACAAATAAAATGAAATCTCAACTTTTGCAGGTTGCCTTCTTAACATAAAACTATAAAGCAGCAGATGACATAATTAAATACTGTTTTGCCAGATGTACCGGTAAGTATGTGCCAAAAAGTTGTATAAACAACTTAAAAGATTATTCAGATCCTCTTAAGTGGGGGTTTCTAGAAATTCACCTGTTGGAATTAGCTTTCTGAATGGTCTGAAGTCTAAAATATTTTAATTTTGTCCAAATCGACAAGCGGCTTGACCAGCGTGGATTTTTTTGCCATTTTAAAAGTGTTCATGCTAACAATTTTTTTTTTTTTAAACTCTTTAATTTTGCATTCCACAGTTATTCTGGCAGTAATGCTGCACTGGAAGTGCTACAGTTAGCTGCTACTACTTGTGCTTGCAGTTAACCATGATACCAAATTTGGTGTACAGCATTGTAAAATTTGGTTTTAAACTAAGCCACGCTAATGTTTTTGAGACTGGAGTAGGTCACTGGTTTTGCTCCTGCTCAGACTAGCCATTAGCTCATTAACTGGATCAGAGTGAAACCTCGTTTCTCCAATCAGAAGATTTTCAAAGAGCTATCAGCAGCTAAGATATTAATTATTGCTTGCCTTTCATGATGCCAGGTGATAATTTTGTATAATTGCCTATGTGTGCAATCATTTTTGAGCAAAATCTCTCCGGAGACACTGTATGGACAGCAGTGAAACTCAGACAATAATTGTTGAGTGTACATCTATATCCCCTCAGTTTTGGAATCAGCCCTGTTCAAGATGGCTGCCACAGCGACTTGTAGCAAACACTAAAACAGCTATATAACTCAAGCCAGTTTTTACAGAGAATGAAGTACTGTTTGATGTGGTAGTTGCTGAGAGTCATACAAACAGCACACTCCAAGCAGGTTACACAAAACCCTAAAGGCCTTCATTATTGATAACCCCACTTGAAAATATCTGAACCATCTCTTTAAAAATACTCCCATGTTTCTAAGATTTGAACCCCACCCCAAACACGTTTCTTTGAAGGTCATATTTTTTACTGCAGTGGCAGTTTATGGAGTTGCACAAATCTCAATATTTTCAAGGCACTTCTTTCCTGTTTGTCATCTCAGCACTGCACGAACCCAATGAATGCACTAGTTGAACTAAATAATTTTTTTATTTTATGGGATTAGTTATTTTCTCTTAAGATGACAATTCAAAAATAATTTATTAAACCCAAAGGGAATTTAAGTTTTGTAGCTCATCGTCCTGGTTTTATTCAAGAGTTGTTATAGCTGTGAGCAGGAAGGATCTCCTGCAGCAAATCTGAAGAATCTGGCTACAGATCCCAATCGGTTCACCTGGATCAGGCTGGCTGTCAGATCCGGTGGGCCTCTTGGTCCTCCTGGGCATCAGGACTCCCCATATGCCGAGCAGAACTCCTCCCTGAGCGATGGTCACTCCTCCCAGCAGCTGCTGAGCTCCTCGTCACCGCGGACAGAGCTGAATGTGCCCGGGGACGATCCCGGTCCTCCCGTTGTCACAAGCCAAGTTTCCCACCAGCTCCAGGATCTCGGTGGTCATGTACTCGAGCACCGCCGTCAGGTTGACAGGAATCCATCCACCGCACCTCCTTTTCAGCTCATTTGGAATTTGAGTCTGTAGGTTAGTTATTTGAGCTTTTGAGATGTTAATCTGCTGGTTGTTTAAAAAAAAAACATTTTGTTGCCTTGTTGCAGAAATGAGGAATAAAAAGCTAAAACAAACGCACAAGTTTGCATTAAAATAATTATGTCTTTTAAAAAGCCAAATTAATTTTATTTACCCTTTATAGGCAGTCTCATTGAGTCACGAGAACTCATTTTCAAGAGAGACGTGTTTTGGGGCAGATGGGGGGGGTGGTTAAGCGCCTTGCTCAAGGGCCCATAGTGGGGGCAAGTTTAGGTATTTTCACCTTTTCCTCCCAAATTTGGATGTGCTCGGTCTGGGGAGTTGATCCTGTGACTTTCTGATCACAAGCTCATCTTCTCTAACCTCTGCGACACCAGTTGGTATAATGTACATATACATATATATATAGTATACTGTTTATAATTACTGTATATATCTATATTATATATCTTATGTAATATATATATATTAAATACTTTGTATATTATATATACAGTATGTATATAATTATATATATATTATGTAACATTATATATACTGTATATATTAAATGTGGGAGTGGTGGCGCAGAGGTTAAGAAGGTGAGCTTGTGATCGGAAGATCGCCGGTTCAAGCCCCGGTAC
>JARVGQ010001175.1:21859750-21870195 GCA_031762355.1 Hypsolebias martinsi | reverse complement strand
CTTTGGCCATGGCTGCCTCAGAGGAGTCGACGGGGGAGAGGGCGGACTCCAGAAACCATCTTATCACCATCAAACTGGTTGGCCCACTATGTGAGTGTACTGCTTGTGGGACTGAGTTTGTTGTGTCTTCTCGGACTGAATAAATCCTTTGGATGAAAGACGAAACATCCCAACAAAAAAGAAACCGTCCACAGGACCGGACTTAAGTTGGTTGGATTGTTTTACCTGGATTATTGAGCATGGACTTTAAATATTAATCTCTGTGTTAGAAAATATTTTTTCCTCATTGTTCTCAAGCGTGGACTCTTCTCTGGGTAAAACATGTCAGTAAAGTGATGAAACTGTAATGAGTCAACATTCAGCAGGTGTTTGATTTTATTTATTTTTTTAAAAAGGACGAGCGATCCGAGGACATTTAAGAGAAGGAAAGTCTCACTTTTATTTTCGGTATCCGCCTGCTCTTTATGATTCTTCTTTGCTCTCGCTGATTGACAAACCTGCTGCTGGATGTTAGCGTTCCCAGCTCTCCCGTTGCCAGGGTGACAGATGGGACTTCTCTGCTGTGACTCTCGCTTTCCGTCGCCTCGGCCTGGTGAGTGTGTGAGAACACGGTGCATTATAGGCTAGACGTCCCATGACAAATAACAAAGGTACAGAACATGAGTGTTTGTTTGTAACTGTGATTATTGTCGATCACACCTCACACAACACCAATCTCAACCGTCTCGTCTTCCAGTCGCTTGCTTCAAAAGCAGGCTGGTACCTGTGAGGGCCTGTCTGTGACTCACAATGAAGATATTTCTTCCCTCGCTCTCGCTCTGTGCTTTGGCTGCCTAAGTCCAAGGTATCTGAAAAGGGTTTATTTAAAGCTGAAAAGAACTGGTCCAAAACCCGCCTGGAGGAAACTTTCCCAACAAAAAAAAAAGGCTCCTGTTAGTTCTACCCCTCCTTCCTCCTTCCCTGTCTTTGTTCCGCACAGTTCTCTCTTTGTCACCAAGTATCAGCCTCTGATAATGTTGCTATTAGCGCACATCATCATTCACTCCGGCAGTGTCCATGGCACAACTGGGCCATGGCCAAGAGAAATGGATGACATCATTCATCGCTCTTATTGCCTCTCCATTCGAGCTTTCAGACTTGCACTTTATTAGCTCTGAGTCCATGCCATCATCCTTCAGCCCGTTTCTCCAGGGAGACCCTGACATCATCCATCTGAGTCAATTATTACAAGTGCCGGTGTCTGAAAATCGGTTTCACTGCCGCGACTACAAATGCTTACAAGTCCGAGATCACTCCTGAACTAATGCAAGCGTCTGTCAAAGCAAACCAGGTGTGAAGCATGACTCATTTTTTTTTTTTTTTTTTTTTTTTTTGCACTTGTGCATCCTGACCCTCTCACATGCATGTGAGAACCTGAGTTAAATTTAATGAGCACAAATCCTGCTGCTGTTTTTGTCTCCTGCTCAGCGGGGCCCTCGGCGACCGTTCCTCACAAACTTAAACTAGAATCTCACTCGCAGCACTATTTACCTAAAGCAGCGTTACATTAACTAATCGTGCTTGGGAGAAATTTCTACAGGGCAGCAGTGACAGTGTTTCACAAAATTCTTTGGAAAATCTGCCAAAGTAAATGGAAATGTATGCATTTCACCGTCCAGCAAAGCTACGTGTTAATTAAGAGCTGGTTGATCAAGATGAGCCGGATGGCACTAATTCTGCAGCCAGAGCGACAGAAGACGATCCCAGTAAGTTCAGCCAAAGCTCAGATGTAAAAAGAAGAAGAAGAAACATGAAAGGTCTGGTTAGAAACAAGAAAAGAGAAATGAAGAAAAAGGTGAAATAAACTGGGGTTAGGTTGTGATTGCACTATTTAGAGCAAACAGGGTCGTCTGCAGTCGAGGTTTAAACTCTGAGCTGAGCGATTTTTCAAGCTTGAAATAAATTATGGTTCAAACCACTGAAGGTTTCGGCTGTTTCCTGAAGCCACTGGCAGCTGCTTTCATGTTTAAAACAAGTTCTGAAAGGAATACTTTTTCAATTTAATTTGACTCAATTCAGTTTATTTATATAGCGCCAAGTCACAACAGAAGTCGTCTCAGGGCACTGAACAGAAGAATTCATATATAAAAATTAAAATTTAACATGATTTATCCGAGGAGCAGACTGCTTTGAGTTTAACTCCATCGCAGAACTCTCATCTTGCACAAGCATGAAGGCGACAGTGGAAAGGAAAAACTCCCTCATGAGGAAGAAACCATTAGCAGAACAAGACTCGGGACAAGTGGCCATCTGCTTCAACTATCTGGGTTTGAGAGGAACAGATACACAATGGCAGAGCAAGAATCATATGTTAAGATAGAAATAGTCTCAAATGAAAACTATTCAATTTTAACGATTCATTTTAAGAAATGAGATCAGTTTGTCCTCCATTAGTCTAAGCCTATAGCAGTATAACAAGCCAACCCTAACTGTAGGATTTATCAAAAAGGAAACTCTTAAAACTGGACAATGTGTCATCCTCATGGACAGAAACAGGAAGTTGGTTCCACAAGAGAGGAGCCTGAGAACTGAAAGATCTTCCTCCCATTCTGCTCTTGGAAACTCTAAACGTGATTCTGCAGCCTGAGATTTCAAGAGTGATAAACCAGATCTTTCAAAGTAAGGTTCTGTAGAAAGGTCCTGAACAAATAATATCTTACCTGTTGTAGATATCTCTATAAATAAACTCAGTTTTGGTGAAACAGAGTTTAATTCTGACTGAATTAACACTGTGGGGGGTGCTCTGTCAGTATGGAACTGGGGGCCAGTTGCTATGGGTTGTTCTGTCTCTATACAAGTGGTGCAAGAGTTTGGTTCACATTGATGATAGTAAGTCGGACCTCTTCAGGGTGGGAGTTGGACTCTGCCAGGGCTGCCGGTTGTCACTGATTCTGTTCATAACTTTTATGGACAAGACTTTTTTCAGTGCAGCCAGGGTGCAGAGGGAGTCCGGTTTGGTGACCTCAGGATTCCATCTCTGTTGTTTGCAGATGATGTGGTCCTGTTGGTGTCATCGCGCCGGGATCTTCAACTCTCACTGGAGTGGTTCGCAGCAGAGTGTGAAGCGGCCGTGATGAGAATCATCACCTCCAAATCTGAGGCCGTGGTCCTCAACTGGAACAGGGTGGATTGCTCTCCTCAGGTCGAAGGTGAGGTTCTGCCTCAAGTGGAGGAGTTCAAGTGTCTCGGAGTTTTGTTCACAAGTGAGGGAAGAATGGAGCGAGAGCTTTACAGATTGATGAGGCGTCTGCATGGATGGATGAATTAACAAGTTAATGTCTAGTAAGAGCATGGATGTAACCAACATGGATAAACCTCATCAATTTTGTAGCTGTTACTGTTTTATGTTAATAAACTGGTGAAGATTCTCAGTCATCCAGGACATGGTAAATCCAAAAAAAGGTTAAAAACAATACAACAACAAACATCTGCATTGTGCAATCTTACAGAACAATGCAGCTTTATAACCTGAATCCCGCACGCTTTGTTTCTTTGAACTGAGAAGTCTCCTCAGATGAAAAGCGAAACGTCTTCCGTTACAAATAAAGTCCATTTGTTTTGTTTTTAACCCTTTTTTGGATCATGTTAATAAAGAAACATTTTCATTTTGACCAGTTTTACATTACATAGAATTCTGTAGTTTGCAAACACAAATAGCAGTAGCAGCTAGCTTTAGCACCATTATTACAGCCTAAGACACTTCTCACAGGAACTTCACAACCAGAATAAAACAGTAATGCATATTAGCTTATTGGTCTGGTCAAAATAAGGACCATTGCTTCCAAAATTAGGTTTTTCAAAATTTGTCTACAGCAGGTAAAACATTAGTGGCTCAAAACCAGACTTCTACTTCAAATAGTCCCAAAACTACACACATACACGTATTAGCTCATCACCCAGTTGGGAGTCAAACTTGTGAGAAAAAAAACAACCGAGGAAACAAGGTGAGACCCTCGAGACTCTGAGCTGTCTGCAGAAATACCGGTAATTAGAGAAGACAGCGGACAACCGAGACTACTGTGTTAGTCACGAGAGGCTGGACACACACGCAGACACGCACGCAAAAATACCGCCCTCCCACAGTGCCACAAACATCTGCATCCTGTCCCGTCTGACAGCTCCGAGCCCGCCGTGTGTTCAGCAGGTGAGTGACGGGCGGATAATGAACAGGGTGTCAGATGATCAGATGTGGTGTGTTCCAGCAGGAGGAAGGCGCTCTGTGATTCACAAAGCCTGCAGGTGTTGACGCACACACAAACACACCGAAATGCAGATTGCTATTGAGATGTGGCTGGGTGAGATGTACCAATTAAGAACGGGTGCCATAGAAATTAGAATAATTTGTCAAGAGACGAGACTTTATGTAACAAGTTTCGCACCGAGAACAAGCATCAACATAAGTAAATTGAATTAGCAGCGTTTCTTGAGACAACGTAAATACATACTGGTGAAGTTACCTTCTTGCATAACGGATCACAGTATTAGTGTGTGTGCAGTGTTTTAATTTTGATCAAAATCTGTATAAACTCATTCATTTCTTTTTGGTCGTGTGTCTGTTTTTTGTCTTAAAATGCAAAAATATCAATAAATGTTAAAATTCATGATATAATTTTAGTTTTATTATGTCACCTGCACTGGCTAGAAAAGCCCCCCCTCCAGCAGACTCAGTGGCCCATGGGCCATCAGTTGATAATCACAGTTGTAGCAGGTTTTGTATCTCCAGACATGGGCAGAAATGGCTCTTTCGATCAAAAAGGTTGCAGACCTCTGATACTTTTAAAAAACAACAACTTTAAAAACATTACTTCAGCAAACATATAAGCGGCGCCTCTTATGCTGATCATCTGCGACGTGCAGCTTTGCATTAACAGAAGATCCATATTTTACAGATCCGCACCGTGAAGGAGCTGCTGGCTCATGCTGACACGTCTCTAGGAGCCCTGCGTTGGTGCAAGATGCTTCAAAAATGCTTCAGGCTAGCATGACTCATGGAAAATGTGCATTCTCACTGTGGGGTGGTTTTAATTTTAATGTCCTGCAACTTTCAATTAGTTTTTGCTAGTGTGTTGAATTTACTGTGTTTTGGGGTTCAGCAGGATATTTGTTAAGCTCGTTTTGTGGTAATTCTCTTCTATGAGAAAAGCCTTGTCAGGCCCTGTCTACTTTAAGTTATACATTTTCTTCTTCAATAAAAAGGTTTCTGTTCAGATAATTCTAACAAAAACTCTGAAATGCACCCCGTATCCACAATAACAAATCAAATACAAAGGAGCCGTTTTCAAGTTCAAGTAGGTTTTATCATCATTCACATCACATGTGGTACATGAGGTGGAACGAAACCTAGCACACATGGTCCCAGTTACATCCACCAACAGCAAAAAAAAAGCTTATCACCATCAAACTGGTTGGTCCACTTTGTGAGTGTGCTGCTTATGGGACTGAGTTTGTTACGGCTCCTCAGACTGATGAAGTTCTTTGGATGAAAGACGGAGCGTTTCAACATAAAGAAACCATCCAGAGGCCTTGCATGGAGGACGGAATGTGACAAAATGAAATAAATAAGTACATAATACAAACATAATTAAATGCATCATTTATTTATTAAATATGTCCTTAAATCATTAAATATACAATTAAATTGTTAAATACAGCATTAAATAATGAAATGTACCTTTTAAATTATTTATTTCATGATTTATTTATTTATTTATTTAATTTTGTCACCTTTCGTCCTTTAGTAACACCATGACATTATGTTCACTGTCAGTCTCACTCGTCAAACTCAGTAGGCGTTTTATAATTTAATTGTATATTTAATGATTTAATGATGTATTTAATATTTAAATGATACATTTCATTATTATGTATTTATTGATTTCATTTTGTCACGTTTCGTCCTCCATAGACCTGCCTTAACTTTGTTGGATTTTTTACCTGGATTATTGAGCATGAACTTTGACCTTTTGATACAGTTTACAGTTTCCTCTCAGGCCTTTCAGCACCACCAAAGGTATTTCTGATAGGATCTGCGTAAAGCAACATGAATACAGAAAACAAATAAATAAATTGGCTTCATGAGGTTTTTAAGGCACACAGAAGAACATGCAAAAAAAAAAAAAAATCATTGCTTCTTAAAAGTCTGTATGTCTAAACTATATATAAACATTAAGTGCTGAGTCTTTTAAAAACATTAGAATGTTTGTTTGTTTTTCTCTCAAAAACAAAAAAAATTGTTTGTTTTTTTTTTGTTTGTTTTGGACAAGAAAACGATTAGTAATGTATTAGTAGCCAGCACACCTGCTCCTAATTTAGTAATTACCTCCTTTATAGGGGATCGCCAAGCTCATTGAGAAAAATTGCACTTTTGGTTTTTATTCATTTATTTATTTATTTGTTAACTGTCATGATCATAAAAAGGGTGGAAGAATGTACTGTATAAAGCACTTTACACCAAAACAAAGCAAGAACAAGCTCAGGTGACACCCAGAGCTGGAAGAGCTGCCGATTGGTAACAAATCAGCAGCGTGAGTGATGAGCATCAATGTAGAGTGAGAGGTATGGAAAGCCAACAAGGCCACAATTCACCTGTTTAAAACCCAACCTAGGTGTCTATTAAACTTTGTTAATTATACCACATGATATTTAACAAGTGCCCTTTGCAAAACACCAACATTTTCAAATTTCTTGGAGGTTAGATTAAAAATTTTTTTCACTTTATTTATTTTATAATTTCACACTAAAATCCTCTTTTTTTACTATTTGGCTCCTCAGCAGATTTTTATTATTGTAAATTTTGGTCTCTGGCTTTCAGAGGGTTACAGTTTAAATGAAATGCAAATAAACGTGGGATTTGTTTTACTTTTAATGTACTATAACGCATAAAGAATTATGTCCCCAAAGTAAAAGTACACACATTGAATCATGATTCCATCCATCCATTCATTATCTTTACCTGCTTCTTCCTTTTGGGTCGCGGGGGGTCACTTGTGCCCATGTCCAGCCATCACTGTGTGAGAGACAGGGACACCCTGGATGGATCAGAATCAGAATCAGAATAAGTTTTATTATCATTGCACTGAGATACAACGAGAACATGTACGTACAGCCGTCTGAAAGATGGACGGAGTGCACATACGGTAGCTGCTGCTATAAAGTGCGGCCTTCTTATTCTTTTCAGAATTAATTTTTTTTTCTGGTAGAACAAGGGGCAAAGTCATGAGGAGAGGGGTATTGGCATTACAAAAAAATATCTCTTCACACCTTTTCCTAACAGGACACAATTTAAGCCATCTAATACTCTGCCAGCAGCACAGTTATGAACATGTTAGATGAATCAGTCCATGAAGCACTAACAGATAGTCCATTGTCCTGATAAGATGATGTTCAGCCGGCACAGCTCTAATAAGACTCCACAGGGGAATCTTATCAGATAGATGAAGCTTTTCCTTAGTTTACACATTTCCCAGGAGAAATTGATAAGTTGGCCTGTTTCTAGGCCAACCGGGGAGTCAGATTCAGATAATCCACAATTGATGATTTATTCAAGCTGACTATTTTTCCTTGTCAGCCTTTGAGTCTGTACTGATACTTCCAACGTCGAAAATGGCCAGATTAGGGTGCATTCCGCTGGTCTGTGCTTACGAGCCTCTTCAAGGTAGTTTCCCTGCTGACGGGTCCCAAAACGGCAAGTGGCCTGCGATTCAAATCACTTCCAACTTACGGTTTCTCTTGTAAATCAGCTGAATTTGAGTCCGCCAAGCACAAACCAAACCTTCACATAGGCAGCAGCATGACGAGGGCCAAATTAGCTGCGACCATCTTCTTTGAACCAGACTATTCAAAAAACAGGAAACCTGTTATCATAACTACGATTATATGCAATTTCTGCGTCCTCGATCAACAGCAAAATAGACACATCACCCCCAGAGATATATCCAGCTGCATGTGTCTTGTCCGAGCAGATGAGGGTTCTCCAGGGCCCTGTCGCTTTGTTGAAAAGATTTTGTCATTTGCGTCGAAAGTCCAGTTGATCAGATCCAAAACAGTAGTTTTCATTTTGAAAGATGTGCAAAAATTGAGCTGCTCCGATACACACACAGAGAGCAAAAAAAGCAGGAGGAGAACAGGGAGCGGGGAGAAACGCATTCGCCTAAAAAAAAAGGACTATCACAAGCTCATCACAGTATTATTATCATTATTATTATTGGGGAAGCACGATATTGGATTTTTGGCCGATATCCGATATGACGATATGTTAAAACTTATTTGGTGATAACAATGCGATACCAATTTTATATATGTTCCTTTGTAGAACATAGCCCTCTTATTTAGCCTTATTTGATACAAAATTTGTGCAACAGCTGTAAGATCTGGTGACATATATTCAGTAACAGCCACATAACATGCATTGCACTTTAACTTAAATTAACTGAAAAGTGTTAAATGTTATTTATTAGCATTAGTCACCTGCGATGCTGTCTCACTTGTGGAGGCTTGTTCCAGGTTCCTAGCTGCAGTGTTGATCCTCTGCGCTCTTGTGCATGAAGGACACACTTTTCAAGTTCAAAGTTTTTGTCTATCCATTCTGCTGTAAGACTAATCATGCTAACGGGGCTAACATGACGTCCAAATTATTATTATTATTGACATTATTATTATTATCCTTCCTGCTCCAAGTCCTTCCTTTCATCAGCAGTGGTTTCCATTAGGACATTTGCACTGAGACATTTAATTAAATTACGTCTTGAAATGTATGAAGGTAGATAAGAGAGAAAAAAGGAAACAAGTGAGAATATTGCAGAAACTGATAAGATGTGTAAGGAAGAAGCGTCTCACCTCATTATGTTTGGTAATTAACCCTTGTGGTCTGCTCCCTAATTATTAACACAAAGCTTCATCATTACTGAGATTAAAGCAGACTAAACAAAAAGACTAATGTCACATGTCTGGGAAAACACACCAAAAAAAGCACAATATGCATCACAACTCTTGCTTCTTCTGCTTTTATCATCACCTGAAGCCAAAAGCAAAAGTGTAACGTTTTTACCCATTTGCCTGTCTGTCAGCAAAAAATATTATTAACCACCAGAAAGATTTTAGAGAAAGTCTAAAAATGTAAACACTGGGTTTAAATATATGAAGTCAATTTTATTCAAATCAGAGACAATATAAAAATAACTCTCACTCAGCCAATTTTACAGATGAGCTAAACTTTGGTGTGATAGCTTCATGGATCGACTTTTGCAGACTCACCCAATTGCAGTTTTTCAAAGTATGATTGAACATGAGGGAAAATAAATTGTACATGACACATGATTGTCAACTTTAATATTACTCACATGATTGGGACAGGACTGGATACAGTACTGTAAAAAAAAAAAAATAAATAAATAAAACAATACTTTGACCAGGCACCACCATTTTGTAGTTTTCTCTCAATAAATCTACACTGTATCCATGCACATCATGACTACATTTCCCAGAAGCCCTTTTTCCTTCTGCTGAAATACTAGAGGGAAAGTTTTGATCTGATCGGAAAAACTTTGGCGTTTATTACAGTGATTTTAGCACCCAGCAGATGCAGAGAGCCGATTGGAACCTGCCGAACCAAACCAGAACCGGACCTCCAGACCCATTGGTGAATCTTGAGAGCTGGTAGCCGGTCCACGACCACTACCCCAAGCTAGAGAAATGACCAGAACCGGAAGGGCAGGTCCGCCAAACGGAACCAAGTCGGAGCGGAACCAAGCTGCTGCTGTTCTGCAGAGCTCATGAGTAAAATTTAGTAGTTACATATAAGTATGCTGTAAAAATTGGTAGGTTTAAGAGTTTAGAACGTTGATTGTGGGCTTTGTCGCTGTAGGATAGATCTGCAGAAATGGAACAGAGTCGGACCAGAACAGAGTCAGACCGGAACCGAGCCGCTGATTTTCTGCTGAGCTGGTAAGTAAAACTTAGTAGCTACTGTACATATACTTGTTGTTAAAATGGCACAGGTTTAAGAGGTTAGAACATTGCAAGAGTGAGGGAAGGCTTTCTAAAGCCTTAATATTAGTGATGCACGATATTATCGGCAATGGTATCGGTATCGGCCGATATTAACGTTAAAGTTCAATATCGGACATCAGTCATTCCATCAAAATAACTCACCAATATAAAATACGCTGTTTTTGTAGGACAACCCTGGATGCCTGCAGCAGCAGCACAACGTGATGGCATCACACGCGCCTTCTCGATCTCCCGGTAGAGGAAAACTCAAAATGTCGGTTGTGTGGAAGTTTTTTGTTGAGGATATAGGATTCCGAAGATTTTTGGACTACCTAAAAAAAGTCTAAAAAAAAGCTAAGTCTGGTCCTCTGGACATTCAAAAAACAAAACAAAACAAAGCAAAAAAATTGTAGAAACGT
>JARVGQ010001175.1:21758722-21770528 GCA_031762355.1 Hypsolebias martinsi | reverse complement strand
TGAATAAAATATTAGATGTTGGCACCTCCACATCATTGCATTCAGTTTTTATTCACAATTTGTTTAGTGTCCCAACTCTTTTGGAATCCGGTTTGTAAAAAAAAAAAAAATCTTATGGCATGATGTAAAGATTGTTCATTAACGCATTATGTCACCATCAATGTCACATTACACAGATTTACATTTGATTCTATGTTTGTTTGTTTTTTTGCAAGCACAGTTAGCATTTATAGCAACTAGCTGTAGCTTTTATGACACAGCCTGGGACACCTCCAGCAGGAATATCCTAAAATTAATACAACGTAGAGGCAGGAAACCGTGTTTGATATTTGAAATGTTTAAAGGCAGCAGCAGTCTATAGCACGGCTATTCAACTGGCGGGCCGGGGGCCAAAATCAGGCCCACGGGTGAACTCAGTTGGGTCCACCATTGGGTTTATTTTTAAATAAAAATAGATTTTAAACCATAAAACTAACATTTAATCACAATAACTGCTGGATGTCTGCCCCCTAAGCTCTTGGCTTTCAGTAACTGTGGCCCCCTGAGCAGTTTCGTTGAATAGCCCTGGTCTATGTGATCTTGGACTCTGACTAGACACAATCTTCTTAACTGGACCTGGTTTAAACCCCGTTTCTTCAAACTGGGCTCATTCAAACAGCTATCTGCAGCTATTAATAGACTAATAGTTCATAAACCTTTCAGTAAACCCTCACAGTTACAGCTGGGTTTGGCAGATCTTGAAATACGTGAACCTCTCCTTTATTTGTGTCTTTCTCGGGTTGATCCCTCTTTTACTCTCTGCGCAGCATCTTTTTTTTTCCTCTCCAGGGCCGCATTGACGCAAGGCCTTTGATTGTTTCAGGGGTGTGGAACTTAACAAAAGAAGCTCACAAATAAAATTGAGAACATGTGTTCACAATTCAATACAATAACGCTGTAAAAAACAATGGAATGAAGACGAACGGCTTGTAAGTCAAAGGCTGACCAAGCAGACAAGTATGCTCTTCTTTCAAAAACTTAACTAAAAGAAAAACTCTGCATTAAAACTGGCGGAAGGAAACTGGAAAACGAGCTGAAATGAAGACTGCTGGCGGAGTTGACCTTTGACAACAACAGATGGGCGTTGGTTATTAAATATTCTACCTTGCTCTATTTGTCAAACTTCTGTTTACTTGAGCTGCAGTGCATTCATTCTGTCCGTGTCCGGGATCATTCTCTTGAGAAACTGTCGGCAGTAAAGCTCCTCGACTTTAGCAGCAGACGTGCGGAGAAGTGTCCTCCACATCAGGTGAGAAGTTTGCATACAACCACAAGTTACAGCACACACCTATGTTGCTTTGCTGATTTTTGCTGTGGCTTCTCTTATTAGCTCACTCCTGTGCTCTGGAAATCTCCCTTTGCCCTGACGTGTCCGTCCATTGAACCAGGATACACCATAAAATAAAAAAAACAGATAAGAAGTAATTAACCTGGACTTTTATGTGGCCCGAGTACATGACCCCGCCCCCCCCCCCCCACACACACACACACACACACAGCTGAAACAGGAAACTCATTTATCTGTTAATGAGTCACAGAAAACCAGGCATGGGCCCACAGCCCAGGAGAGAGGGGAAACAGAAGAGGGGGACTGAATTCAACCTCGGCTCTTAAGGTTCAGAAAATGCTACAAGATGGGAATTAACTCTCTGGAGCAAATGAAAAACAGCACAGCTGCTTGTTTTGGACTCATGTTGCGTTACGAGTGCGTAAGCTGAGATAAGCCACGAGACAGAAACAAGGAGTCTCCTAAAATCTGTCTTGGTATTGCTTCATCGGGGTAATGATGGGGGTGAGTCATCTGCGGCTCGTCTGGCTCGCCCGGCTGATGGACAAACCTTGGAAGTGAAATCTCTGAGAGTGCGGATGTGTCAGCGTGAGCTTATACGAACCTGGTAGACACGGCCTCTCCGGGGTAGTGACGGCTTTTAAAGACCAGCGCGAAGGCCCCCTCCTTTACACAGAAGAGAAACAGAAGGTTTACGTTGGCTTCGTGGAAACTGTTCAAATAAATAAATGGGATGGGCAAAACAGGCGAAGGGAAGCAGTTACGTTCTCTGAAAAAGTGCACGGTTTTAAAACACACACATGAATATTGGATGTTTTTGCCCCAGTGGGTGGATGGAGGCGCGGGGGGGTGGGGGGTGTCAAACGTTGTGGGTTTGTGAGACTCAGGGACCAAGGGGAAGGTCTGAAGGGAGCGCAAGTAAGAAAAAGACAAGAGGTTCTTTGCATAAGATCGGCTAAGTTTCGAAAGCATTGGCTACGGTGCTTGTGGCGTTTACTGGAAGTAGAGCTGGCTGCTGGCTGGGAGTGTGGGTTTAGGAAGGAAAACAAGAAGAAAAGTGTGTGTGTGTGGCGGGGGGGGGGGGGGCGGGGGCGGGGGGGGGGGCGCGGAAGCACAGAGTATAAGAAGGGGGTCAGTGGTGTGAGGCTGGACAATCTGAACAGAGAGAATGAAACCTAAACTAGACAAATTACGTTTCCTGCGAAAATGCTGTGTGAATGAATGTTGCAGAAGAACTTGCTGCGAAACAGCTGAAAATATCTAAAAACAGCTGAAATGTAGCTGAAATGGAAGACCAAGCCTAAATTAGCAGAAGGAAGCAGAAAGAAAACCTGTTTGCCAAAACTGGTTAAAATATTCAGAAATTAGCAGAAAAAATAGGAAAGTAGCTAAAAAAAAAAAGCTGAAATTAATTTTAAAAATGGCTGAAAAGTAGCTGAAAGGCAGAAAGAAACTTAAATTACTAGAAGGAAGTGAAAAGAGATGAAATGTGGAATTAGATGAAAAAGCTAAAATTAGCATAAAACAGCTAAATAGTAGCTGAAATACATAGCTGAAACTAGCATAATTAAGCTGAAAGGAGCCTAACATGCTGAAATTAGCAGAAAGACGTTACTTAGTCTGAAAGCAGCAGAAATTACCACAAACTACTTGAATTAATCTGAAAACAGCTAAAAATGCAAAAATATTAGCTTAAAAGTTTGAACAAGCTTAAATTAGCAGAAGGGAGTGGAGAGAGTACAATTTTGCGAAATTAGGCTGAAAGAAGCAGAAATTAGCACAAAAAGTAGAAATTATCTGGAAAGAAAAAAAAACAGAAATTTGGGGGGAAAAACAGCTGAATGAATAGTAGCTTAAAAAAGCAGAAAGAAGCTTAAATAACCCAAAGGAAGTAGAGAGCGCACATTTTTGCTGAATTAGGCTGAAGTTTAAATGAGTGAAAAACAATGTGGAATTAGCTGAAAACGCTAAAATTAGTACAAAAACAGCTTAATAGAAGCTTAACTAGCAGAAATAGATGAAACTTGCAGAAATAAGCTGAAAGGAGCATAACAAGCCAAAATTAGCAGAAATAACTTAGAAGCACAAAAATGTTGTAGTCAGCAGAATAAAGCAGAAAGGAGCACAAAACAGCTAAAATTAGCTGAAAGTAGCTGAATTTGTTTTTAAATTTACACAAGGAAGCTGAAAGAAGCTAAACCAAAACAAAATGTGAAAGGAGCAGTAAAAGGTTGTCAACAGATCCAAAGATCTGAAGGATGTAAAATGAGCTCAGTTCATTTTCTATGAGAAAGAATTTGCAGAAAAGGCTACAATTTTCAACAAGCTAAAGTTGCAGCAATACCAAAAGTCAAAGCAGGATTGTCCTGAAAGAGCTGAACGTTTTGATGTATGGTTTGTTGAAAATGACAAAAATAAATAAATAAAATAAAATTGTGGAATGAAAAAGATGCTGAAAAATGTAAGGAAGAAAAAATGTATCATAATAGTGTAAATGCTTCAGAAGCATCCACACAACAAACGTGATACTGTGACTGATAATGTCACTCATAAGTTGCCATGACGACTGTTTTTGACAACAAGGTTATTAGTTTTTTATAGAGCAGGAAATGAATGCCACTTCATGCAGGATTAAATGAGTAATTGCATTTAAACAGTCAAGGCCAACATTTATGACACTTAACAGGAAGTAGCTCAGAATTTTCCATCACTCAAGCTGAAGGGAAAAAACAGCTACTGGTCATAAACAGAAATAAATATCGTGTTGCTTTAAGCTCAGGTTTCTATAGTGTGTTCGTTTGGATGAACTTACCAGTTGTTTGATTACCCTTTCCACCAGCGTGGAGAAGGTGACGCCGTCATCTTCTCGATTGTCATAAACGTATTTGATCAGTTTTGGGA
This sequence comes from Hypsolebias martinsi, assembly GCA_031762355.1. Lineage (NCBI taxonomy): Eukaryota > Metazoa > Chordata > Actinopteri > Cyprinodontiformes > Rivulidae > Hypsolebias > Hypsolebias martinsi. Next base: position 21,766,300 of record JARVGQ010001175.1, on the reverse strand, counting down.
TCACCTCTGTGTCCGTGTCTGACTCAAACTCATATCCTTTGGTGGCCTGAGGGAGATCCAAAACACAGCTTGTGAGAAAAAGTACAATAACACAAGTGGTGCTCCAGGAAAATAAAACATTTTTTTTACCCAACTCGTTGCGCAAACTCATTTTGGACAGAGTTTAAATCTGACCTGACTGATGAGCATACAGCTGCTCCAAGCAGGGGATCTTAAAACCACTCAATTCTATAAAAAGATTATCTTTTAAAGCAGCTCACGTGCACACTACCATATTTTAAAATCTTACCACCCTGTATCAGATTCCAGGGGGATTCACTCAGAAATCCATGCTCATTTGAAATGACAAATAGCAGCAGCAGCCAACTGTAGCACTTCTGAATGAGACGTTTCTGCTGGAACAACCAGGTGTGAATCTGTCTACACTGTTGGGATTTTTAAAATGGCTATGAATTTACTAAAAGTTTAGTCGTTTTTAAAAGGCAATACAGTAATCAACATGTTCTGGGCGTTCAAATGACATACCGGTACATACCGTTGCACACTGAATATGTACTGTATAAGTGATTTGTACTGGATTTGTATCTAATACTATACTTATCTGGCAGGTTGTATAATGTAATGTATAATTTCTGTATTGAACGTTTTTTTGATTGTATAATGAAGAGACTTGTTAACTTGTATGTATTTGGTACATAATACAGCCCAGTCCCCATGGCTACATTACAGGTGCATACCCTGTAGGACCCACCCTCTTCACAATCTACATAGTTAATGTAGGTCAAACCATCCCTGATGCATCCTTACATTTCTGCTGCCTTCATACATCTCCTCCTACATGTCTCTGCGTGAGTGCAGCTACAGAGTGCGCTCTCAGGACATGATTACCTGCAGTGTCCCCTCAGTGCAGACTGAACTTGGCAAAAGGGCCTTCTCCTACTCCGCTCCCGTTTCCTGGAATATCTTGCAAAAACATCTGAAGCTCTTCACTTTGACCTCTCTAAGTGGCTTCAAACAGTTCACGGCAAAAACCAACGCAGACACGCTCCTGTTTTTAGTATTTTATAATCGTTTTATAATGTAGCTGATTTTGTTTCTTATTTAATATCATTTCTTCCATTTACTTGTCATTTTATATATGATTTTTATGATTATTTACTGTTGTCGTCACTCTTTGTTAAAATCAGGTCTCTCTTGTATATGGAGTCCTTGAGGCTCAATGAGACTAACCTATATAAATAAAGGTTGAATTGAATACCCGGTACGCAAATGATTATCAAGTTTCCACCTGATCATTGTCTTGTCACAGAACCCTACTTCAAAAGATGTGAACTTTAACCCCTGTGCCTGTTTGAAAACCACTTCCTACAACCTGAGGGTTTCGTTCCTTTTGCCTCCGAGTGTTTTTAAATATCATCTTTAATAATAATGTTAGGTTCATCTCAGACATAAAGCTCAGCTTTGCAACAGAGACAACATCACTCAAACAACTCGGCTAAAGCGTGTTCTTTCTTTTTTCAGGTTAAAGAGAAGTAATGGGAACGAGCATCAGGAGTCAACTTTTACCCACATGTGACATTTATGCGAGTGGAACTGTCTTTGACTGATCAGGGAACGCCTTTAGGACGCGATGATGATGCAACACACTGACCTGTTTGTAAAGTAAGCTCACACCGACTGCTTTATGTGCAGGGTTCTAGTACAACATGTTGTCATTAGCAACTAAACATGGCTCCATGTTTCAATATTTTCTCCTGAGCAGTCTTAGTTTGATTTCAACACATTAATTATTCCCCATTTTGTTGCAGTAAAGCAATTTATGAATTTTACAATAAAGAAAAATATGTTTATGCCTATCTACAATTCAATTTGCAATTAAAACATCACAGAAATTCGGTTTGCATGGATTGTTTAGAGGCCATGCAGTAGATGAGCAAACTTAGCAAAATACAGATATTAAAATATGACAGTAAGAATTTCACGTTTATCAAACGTGTGTCAGATTTGGTGGTTGGTCAACCCCCAGCATGACTTTGAAAACTGCATGACACACTCTAAAGTCTTTCTGACTCATTCATGAGATTTGTACTCCTCAGACAGATGATAAAGGAAAACTTTCCACTGTCACGGTGAAGCCTCTCTAAATGAACTTTGGCGTGACGTGTCGGCTCAGACTTTGGTCCAAATATCAGTGCGGAAGAGGAATTTCTGCTCGACTCACCAGGTACTTCTTCAGCTCTTTGTAGTTGGTTATGATGCCGTTGTGGATGACAACAAACTCTGAGGAAAGCATGAAAAGATTCAGGAAAAGTCAGTTTGGACTCAGCTTGCATTGGAAACAATTCAAACTATAAATAGAGCACGATGCCACGTTCAGCGTGCGGTGAAACAAGTTCAACATGCTGACTGAGGAATAATACTGACCTGAGTTCACCTTCAAGCAGAGAAATAAGACAGAGACACAGCCAACTGCCTCCAGCATCAACCTATTTATTTTCATTATGATACATAATCTGGTTTAAATACCCTGATCTAGGTACTTTTTTTTGTTTGTTTTGCTTTGTTTTTTGAATGTCCAGAGGACCAGACTTAGCTTTTTTTTTTTATCTGGTTTAAAGCTAAGCTACACATCTGACACACCTGTATACATATTATAAAGATTCATTCATTCAGCCTTTATTTATACAGGTTAGTCTCACTGAGTCACAAGGACTCTTTTACAAGAGAGACCAGTTTTAAACAAATAACATATAAAGTGCAGTCAAATGCATCCGAGATGGATGTGCTTCGAACAATGTGTGCAGGATAAACTGATGTTTGACACGTTTTATATTTTTATTTTAATCCTAAAATGTTAAAAAGGTTTTACTGAAGGCTGCCAATGAAGACTCAAACAGAGAAAATCGTCAAAGTTTGCTGAACTTGTTAAAAATGTCTGTAGAAATACTTTCACTTTTGTGATTTATGAAAAGACAATGTAGTAATTGACCAATAAAATACAAAGTTTAATAAAACGTACAATAAAACAAAATTAAATAAGTAATTCAACACAAACAGCAGATCTCTGCTGTGGTTTTTATACCATACAGTGTCATACAATACTATGTGTACAATAACTTTTATTGCTGTATTTACTACTACCGGTATTGTTATTACTATCATTATTATAGTATTAGTACTAGTGTAGTATTAGTATCATTATATAGTAAAGTATTATTAGTATTAGTATAGTATATTATAGTATTAGTATAGTATTAGTATTATAATATAATATATTATTAGTATTAGTACTAATATAGTAAGGTATTAGTATTATAGTATTAGTATAGTATGTATACTATTATTATACTATTATTAGTAGTAGTATAGTAGTAGTATTATTAGGATTATTATTAGTATAGTACAGTATTAGTATAGCACATTATACAGTTGTCCCTGTTACTTCGCAGTTCGACTTTGATAGTTTTTCAAAGTAAGCGTGGACATGATATGCAATTGGCTGATTGATGGATGAGCCACACGAGCGGCATGGATTGTTCTTTTAAAATAAATTATTTAAAACATGATTTAGCATCTGTGTGCAGCCCACAGGTGCAGGGAGAAGTTCCCTCTGCAGCCTGTCATGATCTCCACTCTCTGCCACCTGCGGCTCTCTGCCACGCCCACATTTCTGCTCCGGCTGAAGCAGCTGCACAGACTGACTTTTGTCTTCCAACTTAAAGTTCAGAGTATGTCACATCGTAAAATTGACAGAGTCACAAAATATAAAAAAAGTGTTAAAAGTTATTTTTTTATTATTATAGAACTTCTATGTTCAGTTGTTACAAGGTAAAATACGCACACCTGCCTCCACCCTCATTTGCTCCACCCTGGGCCCTTGGTAAACGAGGTACTAGTACTGCATTATATTATTATTATGCTATTATTATTACCATTTACTACATTTACTACTATTTTTATAACAATAAAAATTTTGTCAACGACTTGAGAGAGTTTATTGAGGAACACAAATTGTGCTGTTGCATTTTGACTACATTTATACTATTTGACTAATAAAGAACAAAGTTTTAGTAAAATGTACAGTAAAGAAACTATATCAAATGCAAGTAATTCAACTCAAATAACAGCTCTCTGCTGTGCTTTTTATACCATGCAATACTATTTTATATTTTATTTGTTCTATGCAATTCTGCCAATCCCATCTTGCAGTATTTTACAATAAATGTGACAAAAAAGAACGTTTTAACAGTGTAGCTGATAGGGCTTTAACAGACTACTCGAGTAATCGACACATTGATTCCTAAGACATCTATCGAGTTTTTTTTTTTTATTTCACATCGAGTATTCGTAGTGACGTCATCACCCTGCAACTTATCTGCAGCATGATAAATGGTAGTCCAGCATAATGTACATTCCCAATGTTTTGTTGGTCCTTTTTTTTTTTTTTTTTTGGTAAATATTAAATGACCTTTTTTTTTTTTTGGTGTTTTTATTTGTTTATTTTTTGCATCTTAAGATCCTATGACATCATAAACTACTCGAGTTCTATTATTATGTTAATGTCGAGTTCAAAAATTATGTACAAGTTCAACCCCTAGTAGCTGACACGTTTGAATCACATTCTTCAAAAATGTTGCAGAGTGTTTTACGATGAGTTTTGATGGGTGTTAAATAAATTCCTTTTGCGTGTTCGTGGCCATGCGTTAAAAGTCTGAAAGCTCACATTACCGTTATTCTTGTCGGAGCGATGGGGATGACTGTTGAGGGCGCTCGGTTCGCCATGTGTGGCCCAGCGGGTGTGAGCCAAGCCGAAGTGAGTGCACAGCTCCTCGTCCAGGTCCAGCAAGTCCTTCTCTGGATGAGCAAAACACAAACACCAATCCCTTTATTATACAAGCAGCCAAAATAAGCCTAATGTTAAAAGACGACATGAGAAAAACAAAATGTGTTTTTGCATTTTGAATCCTTAAACAAACTGTGGATGAAGTAAAAATCCCAAGAAGACTGTGGTACTTTGAAACATAAAACTACAGAAGTTTCATTTTCATTCTGCAAAAAATGCAGTGTGAATGCTTAATGCTGAAGAACTTGCTGAAAAACAGCTGAAATGAGCTAAAACAGGCTGAAATGTAACTGAAATGGAAGAGCAAGCCTAAAATATCAGAAGAAAGCAGAAAGAACACATATTTGCTGAAGTATGTTTAAATAAGCAGGAAAGAATACAAAATTAGGAACTGGCTAAAATGAAAAAAAGGCTGAAATTAGCAAATTGCTGAAAAGTAGATGAAAAGGCAAAAAGAAGCTTAAACTACAAGAAGGAAGCGGAATGCTGAAATGAGCTCAGAAAATGTGGAATTATAGCTGAAAAAGCTCAAATTTACCTCAAAACAGCTCAATAGTAGCTGAAATAGCAAAAAATAGCAGGGGAAAAAAAGCCGAAAGGAGCATAAGAAGATGAAATGACCATGAAAGAAGTTAATTACTGTAGTATGAAAGTAGCAATATCATGAACAACTTGAATTTTTATGAACAGCTGAAATTAGCTTTTAAAATGCTAATCAATAAATAAATAAACAAATAAATAAAAGATAACTGAAAAGGTTGAACAAGCTTAACTTAGCAGAAGAAAAGCATTCACATACATATGCGCATATCACCCACTGCCCTGCTTTCAACAAATTTCTTCTGTTAGTGCTTGGAATATGTGATAGGGATGACTGTCAGCTACAACTACACAAAAAGTATGGGTCGATATCAGTAAAACTGACTGACATACCCATTTTTGTGTCAGTTAGCTGTGGTGGCCATATTGAATCAAGTTGACGCCAACCATTATCATTTGTTTTGGTGCATTCAATGATTACTTTCCGTGAGTTTCTTTAAAATCTGTCCAATTGTTCACCATATATTTTGCTAACAGACAAACAAGGTTGACTCCATCCGTTAAAATCAACGTTTTGAACAACAATCTCTCACCGTTTGTTGGTGTTCAGATTATATGTTGAGGATAACGCTCAGCTACAACCACACCAAACTGTAGCTCAGTATTTAGAAAACATTTGGAGTTAAAGCCATTCATGTGTTTTCTGTGTTCAGTCGGCTGCGGCGACCTTATTAAATCAAACAGACTTTACAAGTCAAAGAGTTGTAGTTGTGCATCCAATGATTACTTTCTGAGAGTTTTACTGAAATCACTTTAGGGGTTCATGAGATATTTTGCTAACAGACATATCACCAAACACACACACTGACATTTGATTAACCACTTTTAATGGCATCAGACAATTCTGTTGGACAAAAACCTGCAAATAGATTAAAAATAATAAAAATGCAAGAACTCAGATGTGCATAGACTTACGGTAAATCTCCTCATCCAGAGCCTTGACCTTCCCCTTCTTCTTGATCAGGCAGATGGAGTTGTTGAGATCATCGCTCGTCTTCTTTGGTCCGTCCACAGCAACGCCTGCAGGCGAGTGGTGGAGCAGAGACAGGTGACGTCAGTAACCAGAGCTTATCATCCGTCTTTTTGTGTGCATTTCTGCAGATGTTACTCACTCCACAACAACCTGAACCAGTTTCTAAAAGTGCGAAGTGAAACACGTCAACACCAAAAAGCAAGTTCTAATTTTTTGTACTGAAGACACAAAATAGTTGTGGTCTTCACTAAAGTACAATCAACAAGTCTTTTAAAACTAGTGTGAGACGATGTGAGAAGGAAAAGTGTCTGACGTTACAGATACATTATTTGTCCAAGTCGTTCTCATCCTGTTCAAATAGGATGGACAAACACAAGATGCTTTTATTTTTAATCTAGGTGTGCCTTTATGAAGCGTAATAAACATTTAGGGTATTTAGATTATTATCCTTATTAGGGTTTAAGCAACATCCAAAAGCTCATCAGATAAATGCACAAATTAAAACATTTCCTCTCACACTCCTTCCTTTATGCCACAGGTGTCCAAAGTGCAGCCCGAGGGCCAATTGCGGCCCTTGGAGTAATATTGTGCGGCCCACAACTGCAGTTTAAGAATGGTATCATTTTGGCCAGCAGGCTTAAGAGATCGATGTAGACTTTCATTGGCAATCCTTTTTTATATGATATTTAGGTTTAACAGCAAAACAGATGAAAAACAATAGTCTCAAAATGAGCAATACTAAACAAAATACAAACCTTTGGCTATACTGTTTTTATTTTCACTTCATGGTACAAAACACCAAAAACCTTTACTGATTTCTACCAAAAAAGGAAACTTTTGGAGGATGATTCATGAAACTTGGCTAAATATTGCAGTTGACAAAATAATCAGGAGGGAAATTGGACATATTTATATGAATATAACGTGGTATCATCTACATACAAGTTGATCAACTTTATCAAACCTATGAATCTGTTGCAGCGACTGACGGACAGATTTTCAGGACTTCCATCAGCCTTTTGGGCCATCCATGGTCAAAAAATGCTAATTGACCCCCTTTTAAAAGGACACTTAGTTAAATTACGCTTTTGTTGCTGAGAACAGACTAAAATGAACTTTCCAAACACAAGAAAACAACAAACATAGACCCAACAAATCAAAT
>JARVGQ010001175.1:21686757-21697269 GCA_031762355.1 Hypsolebias martinsi | reverse complement strand
CGCCACCATGTGGTAAGACGAGTTGGATTCTGGACCCCGCCTACAGAACGGGTCCAGAAGTGTGATGGAAACACAACGGATCCGAACTGAAACGAACTGATCTGAGCTGATCCGACCCGCGCCAAGCCAGTCGAAAAGGGGCTTTAGATTTTAGCCTTGCCATAAGCTCGTTTCAGTCAGAATTAAACTATCTTTCTCCAAATGGATGCTGTTCAAAGAGTCATCTACAGCAGGTAAGATATTCACAACCTTTCCATCAACCCCACTTCAAAGGATCCTAACTATCCATTTAAGCTGTCACAGTCTTCAATGTCTTGTTCTTTTCCACTCCCTGAGTCGATAAAAAGCAAATTAAAACAGGACAGGTGGACGTTCAGTGACTGCTCATGAATGCTAAAAGCTTCTGTGCTAACCGTACGGTAAAAAGAACGGTCAGCTGAGATTCTTGGGCCTGGTTATTGATTTTTATCACTCAGCTCACAGCTGCCGGGAAGTTTCTGAGAAATGGTCACAGTTTTCCTTTGGAGGCCAGAGAGAGGCATTTCTTTGAAAGGAGGTTCATTTCTGAGAACGGTTTGTTTTGAAATGTTTGGAAGGAAAATTTAATCAAAGGAGGCCAGGATGAACAACCGGAGCCTTTGTGGACAAGTTTAATCAGCTAGCATTTAATGCTTTATGAAGGTTTCAGTGCTTCTATGTCAAATTACTAATAACGTTAAGTGAAATCACACGGAGCCACAGGATATGACCTTGAAGTGGTTGCATGAACTCTCTGTGAGGTTTTCCACCTTCTTCAGAGGTTTTTGAAAACCTCTTTGTTTCAGCTTAAAACTTCTTTTCTGACCTTCATGAGCTTCAGGTGTCTGCTCTACAATAGGTTGCTGGTACCATCATGTCCTTTCTATGTTCTAATATCTGTAAACTGGTCATATTTTGTTTTTCTGTAACCCTCTGCTTATCTTCAGGATTTTGACCGTGACCTGTCGGAGATCTCGGACGTTTTTATTGCTTAGCGGTGTTCAAGGTGTCATAAACACTGGCAGCACGGGATCCAGGCCTTTGTGACAATCGGATACAAACAGCAAATCTTTTACTTTATTGTTTTGTGCCATTGATTTTATGCTTACTCATTTATATACAAAAGTTTTTATGGCAAATCATTGTTTCTACAAACCTTTTGAGGCAAAGACCAAGTTTATTCTAATTATTTGTTTCCTTTGAAGACGTTTATGGTTGCCTAATAACCACCTACCTCTCAAGGATGAGCAATACTGTAATTGGCTGCATTTGTTGGTTTGTCTGTTAGCAAAATATCTCAGGAACCAGTGTACATATTAGTTTTAGAAAGTCGTTATTAGCTTTTAGTCCAAGGTTCAAGTTCAAGGTTCTTTATCATTATTCATATCACATGTGGTACATGAGGCAGAACAAAACTGTGTACACATGATCCCATTTACATCCAACAATAGCAAAAATATAAATTGTAAATTAAACCGTACTAAGGATTTAAGATACAAACTAAGAAATACACTAAACACATAATAGTGCAAAACAATACGCCGAACAACAGCAGCACCACCATGAGTCTGTGTGAGTAGATGAGTATGAATAAATACAGCAGCAAGAAATAAATCAGCAGCATGAGATAAGCAGCATGGATAATCAGCAGCACATATCGACAATCAAAGTGGCATTATGTCTACAATGGTTTTAGAATCAACTGAATTAAAATTGGCCGCCACAGGTGCTCGAACTTACCAAACACAAAACTGGCTACAGCTCAGCCTGTTTTATTGTATCGAGCTAAAAATTGGTGTGGTAGTAGCTGGGAATCATCCTCAAGACATGCTCTGAGTACTAACGGAGGTTGCAAGATCAGAAAAAAAAGTTGCAATATTACACGCGACTAAAACTCCATCACTTTTCACAATGAGATGTTCTTAGTTTTCAACACAGGCATGATAGACGATGGGCAATATGCAATCCAGCAATGAATCTGATTTTTACACATATGGATTTAGTTTGTGTCCAAGAAAACAAAATGTAAACCAAATTATTTTGTTTTAGGCTAAATAATAGAACACTGACAGCAAATTGTTCACTGGAAACAAATCTCTGCAGAAAGCAACAGTCAATTACCGTTGGTTTAACCCTCGATAATAAAACCTCATAAACAACTAATTAATCATTTACTGGACGGGATTTTGAATGTTGAGACAAATAAAGGAAAAACAAAACTAGTAAAAATTGAGTTTTGGTTCAAGTCAACAATAAAGTAATCTTATATATAAGTCTGATTTGCCAAAACAAAGAAATAAAACAACAAACAAACCCACCCATGAAAGAACTACGGTACCAATGTAATGAATACCAATAATGTGTCTCCCCCTAGTGAACAGATGACATAGTTTTGCAACTGGAAGTTGAGCATTTAAAGAAAATGTGCAAAAACGTTTAAAAAAGATAAAAAAAAAAAAGGGGAATTGTGCTGAAACAGATGCATAGTTTATTTGCATTTCTTAGTTTTTTCTCCTCTGAAGTCGACAAGAAGTTTGTTTCATGACTTAAAAAAAATACACAACACGTAAATTGCAAAATACAGCTTAAACTTTAATAAATATTAAACATTAGCTTCTGTTTCATATGTACAAATATTATATATTGTACAAAACGATAGTCGGCTTTGTGCTGCTTCGTGTTAAACATCATAGCTTTTAAAGAAAATAAAGTGGCCTTTAAAGCTTTTGTTTGAATATGATATGCCAAGGCCTGCTTTTTTTTTCTTTATTTTTTTCTAGTTTTCCTGCATAGATACTTGGATGAAAAACAATGCTTTTGCAACAGAGACATAAAAAAAGCACCACGCTTGACTGAGCGTTGAATAAGGAAAACAATAAACAAATGGATTTTCTTTAAAAGTACTTCAGATTCCAGCTGGCTTAGTGAGAACATGTATTAAATCATTTAAGCACCTTGTCTTTTAAAAAGATCCCTTGTGAAACTTTCACATTGTAAGTTCCTAAGAAATAATAAACACTTTAGAGAATATTTCCTTGGGGATGGCAGCAGAATCTAATCTGAGTAAAAAATACATCTGATCAGGGTTAAAACCAAAAGCCAACTTTGACTTTGTCAAGGTCGGGCATTACTTTACTGCTTTCAGGAATCAAGAAGCTCAAGTTCAGCTGGTGGAGAGGATTCAACACTAAAATACCAACAAACAACTTCATCTAATCAGTTGTTATTAGGAGAAAGATTTGAACATGTACATGTCGTGGGAGGTGCAGTCCTTGGCAGCTGTATGAGGGAAGAAGAATCTGATTCTTGGTGGCTCTGTACCTGTAAAAATATTAAAAAATATACTTCTCTATCTACAAAACTGTGCAAGACTCTTAAGTCTTCCATTATTCTTCACGTTTTGTTTCCAACAAAACATTGGGGTGGCTGTGGCTGAGTGGTTAGAGCAGTCGTCCTCCAATGCAAGGGGTGGGGGTTCAAATCCACCAACAGTCACATGCTGAAGTTTCCCTGGGCAAGACACCTTATTGCCTCTGATGTGTGTCCCACTGGTGTATGAAGCACTGATTAGTCTCTTTTAAATTATTTGTTCAATTAGCTTTGTAGAGATCTAGTAGAGTGCTGTATGAATGGGTAAATGAGGGCGCAGATTGTAGTGTAAAGCGCTTTGAGTATCTTGATCAGATAGAAAGGCGCTATACAAGTACAGTACAGTCCATTTACCAAGGATTTTGATCATTTGACAGTGGTCTTCTCTCCCTGCAGTCCTGATCTTCAGAGAATCTTAGGATGGTCTACAACGACGTGGCAGACAAGAGGTGCATCAGAAATGTTCATCTCTATAAGAGAAATGAGAAAGCTTGCTCTAGTGTGCACGCTGGGCTCTTTTCATCCTGAGGAGAAAGTTTCGCTTTTCCTCCAGAAGCTCTTGTATACGTTTGTTCCTGGTTTTTTCTCTGAGGTTGACCCGACGCTTCGGAATCAGGTTATTCTGAGAGATGGAACTGTCTACACCTACAACTTTGTTGTCAAATGTATCAATTAAGTTGTTCTCATTGTTTTCCACAGTCCTTTGCTGAGCATTTAAAGTAGGGACCATAGTTGGAGCTAATGTAGCAGCTTCTTCCTTGGAATGAGCAATTATTGTTGGGAGTGAGGTAGGGGTGAGATCGGAGGTGGTTGTGGGAATGGGAATGCTCACAGGGGTATATTCAGAATGTTTCAGCCAGGGCGAAAAGGCAAGCTTGGTTGCATCGTTTTCATTTATAATTGGGATCATCGTGGATGAGCCGTCCTCCAGCACAACAGTGCCTCTGACCATTCCTGCAGAGGTGTAGGGCTCTTTGTTGTCGTCACCACTTGGAAAGGTCCCACTTGTGTCCATAGCATCCCCACTGCTTGCCACCACAACATCCTCATTGCTAATGCTTCTTGAAGGTGTTATGAAACCAGTAACAAAGTTAGACGTTGTGGCTTCTGTTAGTGTGCTTTCATGATGCAACAGTGGAGTTTTATCTGTGATACCTGTACCACTCAGGTGTGTTGGACTGATTTTTGACTCATGGAAGGGCAAGTTCAGTATTGTGCCACTACTGCTGAAAGGAGGAGTTGTAGAAAATTCCTCTTCTGGTGAATCTTTTGTGAAAATGGGAGAAGGAGTTGTAGTGTAAAAAGGTGTTTTCTGTTTTGGATGAGTCATTTTCTCATTGGGTTTACCTTGATGGACCTTGGTCTTTAACTTAAGGGCATTTTTTGGTGCTGGTTTTAGCTTGTTTTGAATATTTATCTTTCCTGGAGTCTGTTTTGTGCCTTTTGTCTTGGGCACAATATTCTTGACCTTCTTTTTAGGTAAAGGTTTATTTTTCTTTACTGGAGTGGGCTTTTTGTGAGTTTTCTTTTTTAAAGTGGTGCTGGATGGAGTTATCTTTTTTAAAGGGTTTGGTTGAGTACTCTTTTTTGGAGTGGTATTTGACGGGGATGCTTTTTTGGGAGAACTTGTTGACGTAGCATTCTTTTTCTGAGTAGTGTTTGACAACGTCATATTTTTGGGATTATTGTGTACTGGTGTAGGTTTTCTTGCAATGGTATTTAATGTGCTGATCTTTCTGGGATTAGACTGTTTTGGAGTTGTCTTTTTAGAGGTGTTTTTTGATGGATTAGTCGTTTTGGGAGTTGTAATTGAAGAAGTCATATTTTGGGGAATAGCAGTTGTCGGAACAGTGCTTTTTGTAGAAGTATTTGATAGGTTAGTCTTTTCAGGAGTACCAATATTTGGAACTGTGTTTGCTGGAGGGGTCATTTTTGCAGTTTTGTTTGATGGATTAATATTTTTGGGATTGGCAATTTTTGGAGTTATGCTTGCTTTAGTAGTGTTATTTAGAGTGGTGTTCGATAAAGTTGTATTTTGTATACTAGCAATTGTTAAAGTACTCCTAATTTCAGTTGTGTTTGACGGATTAGTAATGTTGGGAATACCCTTTTTTGGAGTGAGCTTTTTTGCAGTTTTGTTTGATGGAAAAATCTTTTTAAGAATGTCTTTTTTTGCAGTAGTGCTTATTTTAGTATTGTGCTTTGGAGTGGTGTTTAATAAAGTTGTGTTCTGGAGACTAGCAATTGTTGGAGTAAACATATTTTCAGTGACGTTTGATAAATAAATCTTGTCTGGAGTGCCAATTTTTGGAGTAGTGCCTGCATTAATCATTGTTTTTTGAGTGGCATTGTTTAATAAAGTTGTATTTTGGGGACCAGCAGTTGTTGGAATAGTCATATTTTCTGTGGTGTTTGACAGATTGTTCTTTTGAGGAGAACCGATTTTTGGAGTAATGCTTTCTTCAATTGTATTTTTTTGAGTAGTGCTCAGTAAAGTTGTATTTTGGGGTCTAACAGTTGTTGGAGTAGTCATATTTTCAGTGGTGTTTGATGGATGAGTCGTTTTGGGAGTGTCATTGTTTGGAGTGGCACTTGCTTTAATGGTCTTTTTTGAAGTGGCATTCAATAAAGTTGTATTTTGAGGACTAACAATTGTTTGAATTATCTGATTTTTAGTGGTGTTTGATGGAATTTTCTTTTTGGGAGTGCCAGTTTTTGGAGTGGTGTTTGTTGTAGTTTTTTTGGGACTAGAGTTTGATAAAGTTGTATTCCTGGGAATTGCATTTGCTGATGTGTTTTTTTTCTCAGTGGTGTTTGATGGATTTTTCTTTATGGGATTTCCAATTTTCGGACTCTTGTTTGCTGTAGTTGATTTTTTAGGAGTAGTGTTTGCTGAAGTTGTATTTTTGGGAATAGCATTTGCTGGAGTAGTCTTTTTTGCAGTAGTGTTAGCTGGGTTAGTCTTTTTCGGATTACTAATTTTTGGACTAGAATTTATTTTCTTTTTGCGATTCGTCTTTGGTGGAGCATGATTTTTTGTACCTTCAGGTTTTGTCTTTTTCTTTTGCTCAGTCTTTGATAGAATTACCTTTTTCTTGGTTTTTGATTGGATTTTCTTATATAGATTAGATTTTAGTGAGATGTCTGTTTTAGTACTGCTTTCCGTTGGGTTAGTCCAGTCAGTTCTGAAGGTTGATGTCAGTTTTGCTGTTGTTGGAGCAGTTGTAGTGGTCTGCACTTTCTGATCTGTGCTCTCAATTATGGGAAAGGTGTTTGACAATGTGATGGAACTGGGAAATAGGGTAGGGAGGAAAGGGATAGTGGTTATAGTTGGTGGAGGAGTAGGCATTATTACTGTGGTACTAAGTGGAGTTGGGCTGGAGTGAAAAGCTGAAGTGGTGGAGACTGCAAGCTGAGTGGTAGACCATGAATCGGTGGCAGAAGTTGAAACGGTGGTGATGTCAGCTTTAGTTGGTTGGGAGGTGGTGAACCCAGATCTCAAGGTGTTGTTGGGTGAAGGATCTGCAACAGAGGTGATGAGGTTGGATCTAGACGTGGAACTGGGCACAGGTTCTGTGCTGCTGAAGTTGCTGCAGGTCTTGCAGCATATACGCTGGTAGTCCGGCAGAGAGCAGTAGTGCTTCAGCCTTTCCATACGACAGAACACAGAGCGGTCTCCATGACAACGTTGGCCTGCGAAGGAGAAAACACAGAGCTGAGACTTGGCGCAGACAGGAGTCGAGACTGTGAAGCAATGTGTGACTTTTGATCTTTGTGAGTTAAATTCGACACACTGGAAGATATTGCAGTTACACTAGCAGTGGTTTCAGTGTGTGTTAAGAGGAGACATAAAAGTGCATGCCCTGTGTGTGTATTTAGGTGTGTGTGTGTTTCACATTTTGCAAAAGTAGAGTAGGAAAGCCAGACCATCAGCAGGGGACTCAGGAAAGATGAGGAAAAACCCAAGAAGTCAAAAAATTAGTCTGGAGCAAATGAAATAGAAAAGAAGGGTCGCCAGTCTTGTGCCATGAGTGAAATTATGCTTTTAAGGTTAGAGTTGATGGTATAAAACATCTAGTTCAAAGTTGTATGTGCTAATGCAAGACTCGCAGCATTTTCAGGCAATTGTCAAAGATCCAACACTTAATGTGCACCCCAGAAGTGAAATTAACTCCATTCTCTAACAACAAATCTAACATTTCTAAAGAGAAAGATCACACTTTTTAAAACGTCTTTATTGATACTACTTTGCTGTTGAGAATGACAGGAACTGAAACAATGAGTTATACGTCTCCTCCTCCTCATTATATAGATATTTTTTTTTCTTAAGAAAAATAATTCAACTGTATCGAAAGTTACAGGTTCACAGTCACTTTGGTAAAACACTTGATTACTTGGAACTCAACCAGTCAATCTGTTCATCAGTTGGGGGGAAAAAAATTAAAGAAAGCATGAAGTACATAAATTATATTTGCTTTTCTTGTTTTCTTTTTTTTTTTTTTTAATAAAGAAAATACATAATTTCCATGATGATGTAAAAACTGGAATGGCACATTAAGTGTCATATGAAACATTTACAAAACATTAATAAAATTTCCCTGATAAATCAAAGTGCATATAGACGCAGTGCACGTAGTCCATCTGAAGGTTTCGTCAACGTTAGCTGAACGTTAGCCAGCCCCACGCAGCAGGCCAGTGAAGCCACAAAACAGTTACCCATAGTATAGAATATTATAGAAGAAGATAACAGTCATGAACATTATTAAATACAGTCAACACCAACATTATATACAGTATCGCACTGCTAGGTCTGGCTTGGTCTCATACAGTCCAACTCCAGCAGCAGGAAACCTTGGATAGCTCGCTACATAGTCACAACAAAAATATGTGATCACAATACAATGACAACTTTAAAGTGTTCTTTTTTTTTTCTCTAGATGCCATATGTCAATACCTTGGGCCCTTTGAAAACCCTTTCCTGTAGTCGGACAACAGCCCAACGTCACCTTATAGGTTTTGATGATTGGCGGGTGTGAGTTTGTTGGTTGGTTTGAAGCTGCCTCTATTCCGAGTGAAACTTTGAATGAGTAAAGCCATCTCTTTCACAGATAAATGCCATTACATTCAATCCAAGATAAGGCATTGTTCATGTGGTTACATGTTCATCAAAAATAAAGTGAAATCACCAGATGCGCTCAAATCAAAGTTTATGAGGTATTTCTGTATCTGATCGCCGTGTGTAAAATCCCAAAATGATGCAGCAGCCTCATGCACAAACACTCATGTTGACACTTTCATTTCGACAAGGACTGGTCTTTTTTTTTTAACTTCCTCGTGTAAGACGCACATCCACCCCACGCACATACAGTATATAAACATATCACACACGCACATACAGAGGCAAACGTACAGGTGATGGGCGCTAATGTGCATGACAGAATGTGATCCTATCTTGAAAGAAAACGAGAAGCGACAGAAAACCACTGATCCATTTGAGAGGATGGAGAGGCAACTAACCGACCAAGTCCTGCATAATATAGGTCAAACCCATTCCCCCCAAAACACTTTGCCTTTATTAAATATTCATCTGTATTCATGTAAAATTAATAAAAAAATACACATAACAGTCAAGGATCTAAGTGATCAATAGCAGTCCAAAGGTTTTAGGCAAATAAGCTACAGCTTATTCATGGTAAAACATTATTAATATTATTGTTACTCATATAGATTTAAATTTATAGGTATATATAAATACAAATATATTTATAGACGTATTTGTTTAAAGTCTGCAAGCACAAATAAGCTGCATTTATTGGATTTTGTATAACAGTCAGAGAGGATGGCAGATGATGAGGTGAAATGGGAAGCAACCTCAAGTGGTCAATCTACCCTGTTTTTTTTTTATTTCATTTTTAATTTTTTTATTGTCCTTCAAGGTTTTTCACCTCCCAGTTTTTCCAGGAAAATAATAATTAAAAAAAATAATAAAAGGTTTACTCATTTCACTTCCAATCTTGGTGCTAAGTTCCTGTTGGTCTGAGAACGGAACGTTAGAAAGAGACACCATTCTCATCCCCAAATGGAACCAGGATGTCAGATGAGCACTTTAGCAAAGATGTCCTCAGATCACATTCACAATAAAGCTTTTGTATTTTTAAATATATTATATATATATTTTTTTTCTATATGAATAGTATATAACATTTCTGTTAATTTTCACATCTGTTCCTCCCCACACGGACAATGCGCTTCAAAAAGAACAGATCGCTGCTGCGCCTCAGGAGTGGTAACCCAGAACAACACGCAGCTAGCTCGCGCAAAACATGGCCGCCACATGCAGAGGGTGAGGCCTCCCCGTCACATATGGACGACTCTTTGACACGTCACAGGAGGTGCCAGTGAAAAGCTGTTCGCCTTGCCACTTTGAATCCTTTTCACGTCAGATTTTTTTTGTTGTTGTTGATCTTTTAAGTTTTTGACTGGCCAGCGGTCACAACACAATGCTCCACAGAGGAGCGATAGAGAGATAAAGAGAGACAGAGCAAGAGAGAACCAACTAGCACACACAGGAGCCAGAGACCTCCCCCCCCCCGGTCAGAGCCACCTCGGACACAAAGAGAGAGAGAGACACAACATCCCCCGCCCCCCACCAAAAGAGAAGCGAAAGCTTTGCCGCTCGCTTGCGGCCATGGGCACAGGCACAAGGCATGGGGAGGGGCAGGTCAGGGGGCCAACCGGGGCCGGCCCTGCAGCGACAGGAGGACAGAGACGGGCAGGGCCCAGCAGAGGACAGACATGCAGCTGCGGCTGCCGCTGTGGAGGCCGGGCTGGCAGCTATAGAGGGAGGTTTTACGTGAAGAGATCCTCGGGTAGTTGGGATTGGGACGAGAAAGCCACTGGATCAGAATGTTGCCGTTTTTGTTGAGGTCTGATGAGCCCTCTGCAAGAAAGCATAGAAAGAGTGATGGAGTCAGGTCAGAGACAAGGAAAGCTCTACAGAGCAATTTATGCCCTTTTTTATTTTCTTAGCTCATTAACAGTCTTTTTTGCTGTGGGAGTGGTGGCGCAGAGGTTAAGAAGGTGAGCTTGTGATCGGAAGATCGCCGGTTCAAGCCCCGGTACCGA
>JARVGQ010001175.1:21582089-21596518 GCA_031762355.1 Hypsolebias martinsi | reverse complement strand
ACACACACACACACACACACACACACACACACACACACACACACACACACACACACACACACACACACACAAACAAAAACACAAAACACAAAACACAAAACAAATGCAAACACAAAAAATCAAATGCAAACACACAAAAAACACATACAAACTTTGAATTTACATTTGTTTTTTGTGTTTGCATGTGTTCTTTTGTGTTTGCATGTGTTTTATGAGTTTGCATGTGTTTTTTGTGTTTGCATTTGATTATTTGCATTTGTTTCTTGTGTTTGCATGTGTTTTTTGGGTTTGCATGTTTTTTGTGTATGCATGTGTTCTTTTGTGTTTGCATGTGTTTTTTGTGTTTGCATGTGTTTTTTGTGTTTGCATTTGCTTTTTTGCATTTGTTTCTTGTGTTTGCATGTGTTTTTTGTGTTTGCATGTTTTTTGTGTTTGCATGTGTTCTTTTGTGTTTGCATGTGTTTTTTGTGTTTGCATGTTTTTTTGTGTTTGCATTTGCTTTTTTGCATTTGTTTCTTGAGTTTGCAAATGTTTTTTGTGTTTGCATGTTTTTTTGTGTTTGCATGTGTTTTTTTGTGTTTGCATGTGCTTTTTTTGTTTGCATGTTTTTTGTGTTTGCGTTTGTGTTTTGTGTTTGCGTTTGTTTTTTGCGTTTGCATGTGGGTTTTTTGTGTTTGCATGTGTTCTTTGTTTTTGCAATTGTTTTTTGCATTTGTAATTGTTTTTTGTGTTTGCATGTGTTTGTTTATGTTTGCATTTGATTTTTTGTGTTTGCATTTGTTCTTTTTTGTGTTTGCGTGTGTTTTTTGTGTTTGCATGTGTTTATTGTGTTTGCATTTGTTTTTTGTGTTTGCATTTATTTTTTGTGTTTGCGTGTGTTTTTTGTGTTTGCATGTGTTTTTTGTGTTTGCATTTGATTATTTGGGTTTGCATTTGTTCTTTTTTTTGTACTGCATTTGCATTTGTTTATTTGCGTTTGCAAGCGCCTTTTTGTGTTTGCATGTGTTTTTTGTGTTTGCATTTGATTTTTTTGGGTTTGCATTTGTTCTTTTTTGTATTTGCATTTGTTTATTTGGGTTTGCATGTGTTTATTGTGTTTGCATGTGTTTATTGTGTTTGCATGTGCCTTTTTGTGTTTGCATGTGTTTTTTGTGTTTGTGTTTGATTTTTTGTGTTTGCATTTGTTCTCTTTTTTGTATTTGCATTTGTTTATTTGTGTTTGCATGTGTTTTTTGTGTTTGCATGTGTCTTTTTATGTTTGCATTTGATTTTTTGTGTTTGCATTTGTTCTTTTTTTTGTATTTGCATTTGTTTATTTGCGTTTGCATGTGCTTATTGTGTTTGCATGTTTTTTTTGTGTTTGCATTTGATTTTTTGGGTTTGAATTTGTTCCTTTTTGTGTTTGCGTGTGTTTTTTGCGTTTGCATGTGTTCATTGTGTTTGCATTTGTTTTTTGTGTTTGTGTTTGTTTTTTGTGTTTGCATGTGCCTTTTTGTGTTTGCATTGTGTTTGTTTATGTTTGCATTTGATTTTTTGGGGTTTGCATTTGTTCTTTTTTGTATTTGCATTTGTTTATTTGTGTTTGCATGTGCTTATTGTATTTGCATTTTTTTTGTGTGTTTGCGTTTGTTTATTGTGTTAGCGTGTTTTTTGTGTTTGTTTTTTTGGTGTTTGAATTTTTTTGAGTTCGCATCATACATGTGTTTGCTGCGCGTTTTGCCGTTTGCTGCGTGTTTGACCCTTTGGTGCGCGTTTGCACCCGTCAGCCACCATGGGTAAGCCATGACACTTCTTGAGTCCCTGCTGGGAACACACATAAACAGGCAACCAAGCTCTCTCAAACAAAACTAAACAGCACCCTCACTGTTCAGGTTGAAGCAGCAAGACAGGAGAAAATATGTAAGAAAAAAATGACAGGACTAGTATTCTTAAAAAAAAAAAAAATAAAAAAAAATAAAAGCATACTGACCGCTAACATTCATGGCAGAATTTTAAACTGACAATCTATTGATGAGAATCAATAGATTAGTAGACCTTTTGGTTAAACCTCGAAAATGAAATTCAGAGCTGTCGAGTTAAACTGCAATATGTGTTGTGTATGACTGGCAGCTGCTACCACACCAAATATTTTAGCTCAGTGAATGCATCCAACTAGTTAAGTCAGGTCCCCTGCGCAGGTCCTTTATATCTGTATTATTGAGCATGAACTTTGAAAACAATAAATGTATCTTTTCCTACTGGCTAAGGGCTGGTTAGCTGTGGGGGCCATCTGGAATGGGGTTGACTTCAAATGTTGGTGAATTTTAAATATCAACCTAATGATTGCTTCCTGATAGTTTATGCATATAAATTCTTAAATCTATGTAGTGATTCCAGAGATATTTTGCAAACTGTACACATACAAGCACAGACATAAGCAAAACATTTTCACTCTGCTTTGGCAGCAGGTCCTAATACACTAATAAAAGTGAAGGACACTCATTGAAACACAAGAGAGAGGAAATATAGTTTAATTAGTAAATGAGGCCATTGATCAAGACTACAGATAAAAGTGGATAAAATACAACTTTTAAAAGGGGGCAAAAGGCAGAATGAACGATGGAGCTCTGTCCACTGAAGAAAAGAAGAAGAAGGAGAACTGGGAATCTTTCATTTTCTGTTGCAGCGGCGATTAATTGACAAATGTACCACATTAATAATAGAGCTTGCTCTCCCTATTTAGGAAATTGATTCACACCTCCTCAGCTTATGGTGGATGTAACTTATCAATCTTGCTCTCAATTTGTCTCCTTCTTGTCTTCAGCTCCTGTATTACCCTGCTAAATATAACTTCCTTCCCTCAATCTCTGGCCAGGAAGTAAGTCCAACATTCAGTAATAAGCCCAGAATAAAGCTAGTCTGCCATAGAAGATCATCAGAAATGATTGACAGATTGATTATTGATCATTCTGCTAAAGTCCCTGACTGATCAAACAAGAGGAGTGACTGTCAGATGAAATGTGGAGGGAGTGAGAGAGAGTGAAAAGGGACTTAACTTAGTTTTGAAGACTGGATATCACCCCATATTGCATGCCAAGCAAAGATTCATTTTGATCAGTTAGTGCTCTCAGCAGCTGTTGGAGATGACTCTCACCTACTACTACATCAAAGTCTAGCTCCATATCTGTAAGTTCCACTGACTGCAGCCCTTTTTGCGATTGATAAGGCCACATGCAGCAGTTGAAATTGGGCTGATGTCAAAAGGTAATCCGCTGTAGATTTGCATTTAGTGAGTACTTTATGAAAGTTTCATTAAAATCTGTCAAGTGTTTTATGAAATATTTTAGTAACAGGATATAACTGGCTTAAAGTTACAGTAATCCCTCATTTATCACGGGGAATCCGTACCCTGAAACCCCACGATAAGTGAAAAACCCTGAAGTAGGAATAGTAGTACAAGTAGGAAGTAGTAGTTTATTTTAGTACATATATTTAAAGGTGTTTTAAATCCTTCCCACACTCTTACGATATTCTAAACGTTTCTAAACTGTAAATGCTCTAAAAGAGCACATAATGTCATAATTTCAGCTCCCTGCCTCCGCTGCTCTCAGCCACTTGCAAGCACTCTTGGCCACACCCACTTCTATGTTCTGCACAAAGAACAGCTGATCAGCTGCAGCAGGAAGTTTATCTTGCAGTATGGGCTGCACAGAGGTGCAGGAGGTGCTAAATAATGTAAAATAATTTCTCTTAAATAAAAATTCCATGCCGATTGTGTGGCTCATCCATTAATCTTATTTTGAAAAATTGCGAGTCTGCGATAAATGAGCTGCGAAGTAGCGAGGAACTTCTGTAATGCGATATTAAAGAATACAGTACAAGTTGTGCTCAGTGTTAGAGATTACTCTCAGCTACTACCACACCAAAGTTTAGCTCCATATTTCTAAACTTGACTGAGTTGTAATCATTTTTATGTTGTCTAAGGTTGAATAGCTGTAGTGGCCATCTTGAAATGGGTCGGCACCAAAAGTTAAGCATTTGTGAATGTGCATCCAACAAATATTTTTAGTGACTTTTATTAGATCCATCCACTAGTTCATGAATTATTTTGCTAACAGACGACAAACACAGAAACGCAGGCAGTTCCATTGCCGTCCACATATTATGGCAGCAGGTGAGAATCAGGAGAGTCTGCAAGGTGCTTGCTTTATGTCTGTGTGGCTCTGAATATTGCAACAATATGATCTAACAACCAGATGATAAACTTTGTGTTTACATAATGTTGTGGTCTAAAATAGAAGAAACAAACAAAAAAATAAAATAAAAATAAAAATGAAATGAGAAGAAAAACAAGGAGCGAGATCCACATAGATTGCTTCTGGGAGCAGCACATGCCCGCTCATCTGTCTGTCTGTCAGCCTGCATAGCCTTGAAAATCCCAGCATTCAAAGCCAGACGACCACAGAACTCATGCCCACGCTGTATGTGTATGCACACACACACACATACACACACACACACACACACACGCACACGGTGGCCTGTTCTATCCTACGCTATTGATCTGCACCCCACTCTTCATTAGAAAGAAAGATTCAAAGGCAACAAGGAGCAGTGAGACGCATTGAGTTTGTGCGTGTCTCTTTTGTCTGCACACACGCGTGCGTGCGTGTGTTAAAGTGTAAATGCATAATCAAGAGAGTTGTATAAGCTGTGCGGTTACATTCTGTACATGCCTGTGTTTCCATAAACTTTAGCTTTTTCTCCATGTGCTAATCTTTCTAGCGTAGCTGCGTCTTTATGTGGATGCATTGCCAGGTATTAGTAAGATTGGGAGTGGATCTGTGTTACTCTAATGCAGTCTGTCCTTTCTGGGTGTTCCTATGGAAACTCTCTCTCTCTCTCTGTGTATTATTAGACATTCTCAAGTCAACCGCTCAGAATAGGAAGACACAGATCTCATCTGTTGCAATGTGCTCATTAGAAAGAGCTTCAGCTCCCACCTGTACCATCTGATTCTCAATTCTTGGAGACTATTTTCTTGTTGGTGATTAGCCAATATAATAAGTCTGTAAATCACTGACATGATACTGAAATATCATCAGGTGTTGCATGTTTTTATTTACAAATTGTGCTTTTTTGAAAACTACATCTATTCTTTCAATTTCTCAATCGGGATTTCGTAAAAAAACATAGTACTACCATTGCAGCATTAAAGGTTCTAAATGATATAACAGAAGCTTTAGATACAAATCAGTGTTGTCTTTCACTATTTATAGATTTCTCTAAGGCTTTTGATACTGTGGATCACTTCATTCTACTTAACCGTCTAACAACAGTTGGGTTTTCTACACAAACAGTTGGATGGTTTGCAAACTTTATTAAAAATAGAACCGAGGCTTTCCAGTTTGATGGTTTTTGTTCTAGAGTTCAGTTTATTCACAAGGGGGTACCACAAGGTTCTGTACTGGGTCCTTTGTTATTTATCTTGTATAATAATGATTTTGGAAAGGATATTTAAAATGCAGCAATTCATTTTTATGCAGATGGCATTAATTGCTTATGCCCACAGAACTTGTTTCTCTTCAGATCGTATCGTATGAAGTGTTTGCATACGTGCGGAATGCATTTAACAGAAAACAAGATCAACTTTGTCAGCTTCAACTTGTTTTGAATGTTGACAAAACAAAACTAATGTTTTTCAGCAACTCAACATCAGCAAGGTCAAACCAGTCTCTCGTCACCACTCATGATGGTCAACAAATTGAACTCTACATTCAAATATCTGGGAATTTTAATTAATGACAAATTGTCTTTTAAAGCAGATATTCAGTTTACTGTAAATAAACTGAAGCTTTTACTTGGATTTTATTTTCAGAATAAATCCTGCTTTTCTTTTAGGGTTAAACAGAAATTGGTGGAGTTAACTTTTCTTCCGATTGTTGACTATGGTGATGTATTTACATGAAATTCTCTGCTCAATGTCCTTACATGCTGGATAGTGTGTATCATGACGCTTTGCGGCTTATTACAAATTATGGAGCTCTAACTCATCACTCTCTCTTGTATGATAAGGTACAAGTAAAATGGCCATCTCTCATGTACGTTGACTTGACCATTGGTATGTTTTGATTTACAAGGCTATTCTTAAGTTGACAGCACCTTATCTTTCATCTTGTTAACTTTAAACAACACGAACTACAGCCTCCGGTCTCAAGACTTTTTAAATTTTAGTTTTCCTCATGTCAGAACAGAAAGGGGGAAGAAAGCCTTCAGCTTTTCTGCTCCAACCTCATGGAACAGTTAGCAATCAAAGCTTAAACTTGGAACACTAGTACCTCGGAATGTATTTAATACCATGATAGATCCCATTATACTCAAGTTGCAGACGTGCAATTGTTTTAACTGAGTCATTTGTTGTATTGTAAGTCTATGTTTATTGTGACTATGTGTTGTAACTGTGCTTAACTGTGTGTGTTATGACACATTTCTTAAATATTACAACGTTCTCTCCTACTATTTGTATTTGTATGGTATACATGTCGCAGACACATCAACGAAATTGTACTTTTGCCTTTTTTTTATCTGATGAGAAATTCTGATGAGGATCTCATGTTATACACTGATCAGTCTTTAACTCTCAGGTACATAAAGGAACTTTTGTGTCAAATAAAGTTATAGAAAAATGTAAAAATACACTCACAGACAAAAAATGTTTAGCACCAATAAGGAATGCATCTGTGTGTCCAACATTAACATTATTTATATCATCTTGGCACAGTTTTTCATCAGAGCAACTCCCCTTCACACACTATGATCTCATGCTTATGGGCACCAAGATTCTCTAATCTTTCCAAAATCAAACAGATCAGATCAACTAAACAATCTCCTAACCCATATCCTGTTGCATGCTCAATAATCCAGGTAGAAAAATCTAAAGGTGTTAAATCTGGTCCTCTGGACATTCACAAAACAAAGATAAACAAAAAAAAAATTGTAGAAATGTTTCGTCTTTTGTCCGAAAGACTTCTTCAGTCTGAGGAGCTGTATTCAGCTCAGTCTTATAAATAGCACCTTCTCATAGTGGAAGACTGAAGAAGTCTTTCGGACGAAAGACGAAACATTTCTACAATTTTTTTTTTTTTTTTTTTTTTTGAATGTCCAGAGGACCAGACAACATTTTTAGAGTCTCCTAACCCAGTTCTGGTCTGCCCGGTCTCAAGCTGCAAGGAATCCTGGCAGAAACCAATGCTGACATGTTCCTGTTTTTGATTTTCTACATCTGCTTTATAATCTGTCTGTTTTGCTACTTTGACATCTTTGTTTTAACTTGTTAAAAAAATATGCATTTCTCTCTTAGGATTGTCTATTGTTGATTGTCCAAGGAAAATCTACTGTTGCTGTTATTGTCATTCTTTGTTTGTAGCCAGGTCTCTCTTGTAAATGAGTCCTCAAGGCTCAATGGATTAACCTGCCTAAATAAAGGTTGAATGACTGAACATTAGCAAACACAAAAATGACAATAAATAAAACAGTCAGTTTTACCGAAATTGTCCTAAACATGATGCGGGCGTAGATGAGTCATTCACATCACACACTTGAAGCGTGACGTACAATATTCCATGACCCTCAGCAAAGAAGTGGTCCTAGAATAAAACTGACATGAAAAGCAGTGAGCAACAGTCATTCCTTTAGGAGTGCAAGGTTTATATTTATTACTGATGTTGCTTTTATTGGTGCCATACTGCAATTATAATGTTAAAAAGTGTTATAAAACTTATATTTTCACGTTATGTTTACAAAGTCACAAATGTTTGAAGCATTTTCACTTTCACACAATAATATTCTTGCTCCTGATCGTGTCGACCAGAGCTGAAGATATTTATTTTATTTGATAAATAATTTATATTGATAAATATTTAAGCTAATTTCAAGCTGAAACACCAAACTTCTTCATGTTCAACTCTACAAGTGTTGCTCGAACAAAACATTCTGCTTGAATAACACGTCATGTTGATGTTTGAGAAACTGACAGGTCTTACAATCTACAATAGTTTAGTTTAATATCTCTCTCATATTGCTTAAAAAGAGAGAACTCGAGCAAGCTTTAAATTTGTGCAATAATAGGTTTAAATATACGTAACAACAAAAAAAAATAGGTTTTGCCAGATAAGGTTAAAAATAATTGCTTGTTTAACCAGAGTCTCACAGCTGTGGACATTCTTGAAGTTGACCAGTGTGACCACAGCCTGGTGTGTCTCACACTGATCAGCTTTAGGACTTCACTAAATGGCACCACATACAGAGTTTTGGGCAGAAAATGCTCCCCCGGCTCAAAGATGGGAAGAATGCCGCAGCAACTTTTCATCAAACCCGTCTCTGACCTTTAGGTTCTGGGTCAACAGTCTTCAGCTGGTGTTTCTAATCACAGGATTGGTGTGAAACTACAAACTGAAGTTAAAAAATTGTTTTGTTGACATCATTTTGGAAGTTTCTTTTTTTTTTTTTACTCTGTTTCCTAATTATAGCCATTTTTATCTTTTTAAGGGCAGTTGACTGTGGCAGCCATCTTGAATCATGTTGACTCCAGAAGTTAATTAGTTGTGGACATCTAATGATTACTTTATGTGAATTTCATTAAAATCCATCTACTGGTGCTTGAGATATTTTGCTATCAGACAAGATATGTGTGCAAAAGGATTATTGCTCTGCCTGCCCTGTTGATTTTTATAAAAATGGCCTCATCGCAGACTGACATCCTGTTAAATAGGGCTTTTCGCGTTACGGTTTATACAACACAAACACTGACAGCATTCACCCTACAGTTTTGAAGCAATTACTAAATGCTTGTCTGCACAGTAAGAGCATCACCTTAGTGTAAAACGAGAATTTAAAGTGCTCATTCCCCCTGATTGTACACTGAAGATTTGATGTAAAGCAGCTTAAAACTAACGAGATTTGATGTAACATCAGACTCTTTGGAGTAAAATGAATTTATGCCTAAAATGGAGGAAGTAATGAGATGTTTAATCCCAAGCTGCTCAGCTGAGTCCAGAGGTGGGAGCCATGAGACCTGCAGGTTAAAATGGGGGTTACACCAGGTTGTTCGAGTCCCCTCCTTCTGGTCTTGAGAGATCATTTCAGACTCCTCATGAGTTTCTTCATTTTATTTGACTGGCCTTTAGCATTTGGCATTCAGCAATCAATAGCTCCAGGGCCGAAGCTTGAGGGGCTGAATACTAATGTTGAATGGTGCTGTCACGTGACCGGCTCTCTATAAGTTTATGTGCTGATCTTATTGAGGGCGCCTTGAGCGGCTCAGTGAATGATCGCAGTGCAGAACGTTGGCGCTGTTTGGTCACTGCAAAAGGCTCATTGATTACAGATAATCTGCAGCTCCTAACTCATAACATGGTGCCTTCCAAACAGAGGCTACTACCCAGAGTTCCTTGCTGCCAGTGAAGGTCACTGCTGTGCTGTTTATTGTGCTTTTATAATGGAGGTTTAGAGTTTGTTATTAAACGAAGTACACAGGTTATTTAACAAACAAAGCTCCTAATGATGTTCCAGCTTTTCTGCAGAGATGAGTAAAAACATGAAGTTGCTGTTTATAATTCTAATGTGCAAAAGCAAAGTTTCCATCTTAAGTATGCTTAAGTATGCACACTGACTTGAATTAATCTTTTAGCCGAACAGCTTGCAAAAGTGAAAACAACCTCTAGCTGGGCTTTTAAACTTTTACATCTTTGGATAAAAGATTGAAGATGAGACCAAATGTTTATTGAAATTTGTATTCCTTGAAGAAATGCACATTACTCATCCACTTGCATGCCAAAGTTTCAAACTAAGATCTTGTGCAATCTGTTTGCTCTCAGAATACTTGTTGAAGATGATTCCCATGTACCACCACACCAAGTTTTAGATCAATATCTGTAAAGTTACTGTAAACCTCTGTCTTGTCAAAACGCCAAAATTCACGGTTGAAACCCATGTCTTTGTGTAAAAAGTTTTTTGCTGCAAAAAGAAGCTGAGAACTTGTTTACTGATTTTTTTTATTTTTTATTAAAAGCTTTGTGTGACAAATGCTATGCTAAAGAGCTCAAACCACACCGAGAGTCCGCTATTTTGAAAACCAAAGAGACAGCCCATGTCATGTCAAGGGTCCTCCCTCCCATTTTTCTTAGAGACGCTGCTCGCTCCCTCACTATCCATCTTTCCATTCAAACAGTCTTATACTGCCATCCGGTGGTTGAAAAAGGTCCTACACACAAAACAAATTAACAAACATTTCTTCTTAAATTTGACAATAATTACTAATTATTGTCAAATTTCAAACAATGTTATCGTTTATCTCAATAATTTCTGAGACAATTAATCGCCTAGCAAAATTTGTTATCGTGACAAGCCTAAGCACAAGTTCAAGAGGGATCAAACAAATTAAAACAACAATGAAAGAAAAATGGAAAAATCATTGATAAACTTTGTTTTTTTACTCAGATTGCCCATCTTGATAGTTTTGTGCACAGAAATAATTTGACCTCCCACTTTAAAACACTAACATGCCATCTCCTAAATGTGTTCTCTCCTAAATCAGATTTGTCCTCTCAAAGTAAACATAATTGAATATATCCACCTTTCTCTGTACATCCAACCCACAGTATAGTGCTGAATAAGATCTACTGGAGCCCATCATCCAGGCTATGAACTCCTTTACGACACTTTAAGCTTGAAAAACGGTGTAAAACGGGTGTCGAGCTGACTGGATGGTTGTCATGGCAACCAGGTTTCTATATTAGACATGAATATTTTTGTGAGTCCCAACCCCCCAGTTTATGAACACAAGCACTCCCAAGTTCCTCGTCTTGTCACACACGAGTTGTCCGGCTGAAGGCTGAGCAGATGCAAACACACACTCCAAAAAAAAAAAAAAAGAGGGAATTCAGCTTAAAGCCGACTGATTTCATTTGCTTTAGCATGTATCGATCTGTTTAATTGCGTCGTAAGTCGATTCGTCCTCTCACACTCATCTTATGTGCTCCTGGTCCAAGCACCCAGGGATCTCTCTCCCAGTTTAAAAATGCATGAGTGCACGGGCTGCTGCTGTAATCCTGACTGACACTAAAAGTCTGTCTAGATTTAGTGTCATAAAATTTTCATCTGTAAATGTGCAGTTGAGTCCCGTCTTTCGCCTCCTCCTCCCGCCTCCTAAGGGGCACTCTCTCCTGCTTTTGCTGAGTCTTTCTCCTGGCAACTTTGCAGAACTGGTTTCATTCTCCCACTCTCTCGTGCACGCTCGTATGTATGAACAGACATTCACAGGCGTGCGCGCAGTGACAAGTAACACACTTCGTACGCAGGTTGAGAGAGGCATAAAAAGAGAAGCAGAGACGGGGGGGAAGAACGCTCACACCGACTGCTCCTCTGCTCCATCTTGATGGGGATATTTACTGGGTTACATTTGGACTCGTGTTCACCTCAGCAGCAGTGGACCTCTCAACTACAAAGTGACATAAAACCTGAGTGTTTTTTTTCTTTTCAGAGTGGACATTCCCTGTGGAAATCAACCAGTCTGTGACAGTGAAACACAACACTATCATGGCTGACTCATGAATGAGACGTTCTGTCTGTTTTCCCACCCTGGAGCTATGTTTATTACACTATTCACACAGGTCAACTTAAACTGACAAACTTATCCATGATGACATTTTTAAATCAAAATTTTAACCAAAATGGGAAGATATATTCAAAACATGTTTGTTTTTGGTGTTTCAAATGCAAACAGACTGTTGCTATTCAGCAGAAGTGGGACATCTTTCTCCATGAGGACAAAAATATCTATTCAAGGATTCAAGGTTCTTTATTGTCATTCACACCACATGTGGTACATGAGGTGGAATGGAACTGTGTACACAGGGTCCCAGTTACATCAAACAACAGTATAAAATGTACGTTTTGGAGACAGTGGAATTAACTAAAAGACAGGAGACAAACCCAGAAGTGGCAGGAATGAAGATGTTGAGGTTCTCCTTGAAAGTGACAAGAATGGATACAATTAGGAATGAGATCATCAGAGGTACAGCACAGGTTGAACAACTGGGAGATAAAGTTAGGGAGGCCAGACTGAGATGGTTTGGACATGTCCAGAGGAGGGACAGTGGGTATATTTGTAGAAGGATGTTAGAAAAGCAGCTGCCAGGAAAATCACACAGAGGAGCTATATGGATGCAGTTAGACAGGACATGGAGGAAGTTGAAGAGATGAGGACAGAGGACACAGAGGACAGAGTGAGATGGAGGAGGACGACTCGCTGGGGCGACCACTAATAATGGAAAAGACGAAAGAAGAAGCCTAAGATTGCATGTAATTTCAAGGAATTCATCTTTTCAGTGCTCTTCCAAGACGCACTCTAAACGATGCTGTATGAGGGAATCATCACTGCTATTGAATTGGAGAACTCTTACATCCTGCTAGTGTGCAACATATGAGTTTAAGGCAAAGTAGTTCATCACTAATCACCTGTTGTACCTAACTGGTACCAATCCAATTTAACAAACATACAGACCTGTTCAGGCTTGCATATTTAATGTCATGTTTATGTATTTTTAAATGTTTTAGCTGACTGATGGTTCACCAGTTTCAACCAACCTATGGTATGTAACAATGCAGTAAAAACACACATTGATCACTCTTGCATGGACCAATGTGACTATTTCAGATGGAGAGATGTTGACCGCTTCAGTGCATCAATTATCTGAGGTGCAGTGGAGTTTGAGAAGCAGATGAATACAAAACTTAACAGACACATGAAACAAAATGAAAACATTATTTGCTCTAACTAAAAAAAAAAAAAAAGAATAGTACACCATGTAAGCTGCAACAAAAAGTCAGCATTCACACACCTCTTTGGAGTCTGTTCAGACTACTTGTGCATGAAAACACTATTAACTTTTGCTTTTACTTGTGCAGGCCAACATTTAATTTGAGCAAATAGTTGGAGTTGCGTAACTTGGAAACTCTGACCTGAAAATTTTGTTTAAAAAGCTGGAAATTTAGTGCCCGTGTCTGGAGAAAAGTGCATTTACAGTAAGTCAGTTTAGTTTTGCCTTTAGAGAGATGCACACTTCAACTATTTTCTAGACATTTGAAAAGGAGAGCTGGTTGAACATTCTTGCTCACTGCTGCAGGGAGGGGAAAACCCCTGACAAAGCGTGTAGTCACACACAAAGTGCCTCAAACCAGCCATCTGATTGAGTGATGAGATTAAAATCAACAATATGGTTGTTATGATTTATTAAAGTTTGCCTTGAGCTGTTTTTATATTTTACAGAAAACTCAATTCCTCACTTCTTTCCAATAAAAACTACCTGTGGTTTTAATGAGTAAGATAAGCTGCCTGGTGTTTAGCTTTTCATACTATCAGTTAATTGTTTCTTTTCAGTAAGGAGAAAAAAAAAAGTTAAGATGAGTTGATAAAGTTTGAATCCTTATCGACAGTCGCTCATGCTGGTGAAGTGCTGACCACTCTGCCACTATAATATTAGCCCTCTTATCTGGGAACGTTAAAAAGCTCTGTAATTGGTTGCCAGGGTAATTTTGCTTTGTACAGCTTGTCGTATGAAAACCCAGACAGGCAGAAAAGTGGGATCAGATAACCCTACAATGACTGTAATGTTTCTAATTACCGCCCACCTCAGCTTCTTTTACTGCCGTCTTCAACAGCCTCCCCCCAGCTCGACTCTTGCGTGCTTCAGGAGGGATAAGTCAACTTGAAGCGAGTGGTTGCAGCGTGGAGAAGCTTCACTCGCACTAATGGACAGAAGACGGCAGCGAGGAGGAAAAAAGGATTTGCAGCATCTCTCCTCAAGACACTCAACCCCATCTCCCATTCCTATTTTTTCCACTTTTAATCTGAACTTTTTTTCTTTATTTTTTATGAGTCACTCTGGAAGGAAATCAAAAGCACCTCTTCATCTCCTCACCACTTACACCCTTGTAAACTCGATGCACTCCAGCAGCTGTAAAAAATGCATGTCAACAGCTCTCGGCTCATTGATGATAGTTTCAATTTATAATGCATGGTTCATTTCTACTCTCCAACACCTATTAAAACAGATGTAAAGAAAGTTTACCTGCTGTTTCTATTTTTATACACCCTTCACCTTTTAGCCCTCTTCAAGATCAAAAGCTGTTATATTCATAAGTGTGGCTGTTAGCTTTTACTGGCACTTGTTTAAATGGACATTGAGTTTATTTATATCAACTTTCACATCTTGGTGAGCATTCCAGTTTGGCTTTCATTTTCATGATACACAGTTTGATTAAATCAAGACTTAAACTAATAAAAATAAATAAATAAATCAATGGTACCTACCGGTAGTACTGTAATTAAAAGTATACTATATGAACCATCTTAAAAATAATAACAACAACAACAACAACAACAACTATAT